>JAGFNQ010001334.1:101512-145756 GCA_024364735.1 Boesenbergia rotunda | reverse complement strand
CTTCATCAAGTTCAATGCCACTCCCACTGTTTTCTTGTAAAAGAAATTCTTTTTCCAGAAATACAGCATGCCTTGAAACAAACACCTTTTGTTCCAAGGGATGATAGAATTGGTAACCCTTTGTTTCCTTAGGGTATCCAATAAATAGACATTTATCAGACTTAGCATCCAATTTGTCTGATACAGTCCGCTTCACATAAGCAGGACAACCCCATATTTTAAGGTGAGTTAATGAGGTTTCTTACTATTCCACGCTCATATGGAGTAGTAGAGACTACCTTGGTCGGGGACTCTATTTAGCAAGTAAACAGTTGTCTTAGTGCATAGCCCCAAAAAGGATTTTGGAGAGTTGCATGATTCATCATAGATCTAACCATGTCCATCAAGGTTCGGTTACGCCTCTCAGATACACATTATACTATGGTGTATACAGCGGAGTCCATTGAGACAATATCCCATTGTCCCTAAGATAATCTTGAAACTCTTGACTTAAGTATTCACCACCCCGATCGGATCAAAGTATTTTAATACTTTTGCCAAGCTGTTTCTCTACTTCATTTCTGAACTCTTTGAATTTCTCAAAAGCTTCAGATTTGTGTTTCATCAAGAACACATACCCGAATCGTGAGTATCATCGATAATGGTAATGAGTAGCTATAGCCTCCTTGTGCAAGAGTTGACATTGGTCCACATACATCAGTATGTATTAGACCAAACAATTCTCCCACTGGTTTACCTTTTCTGGAAAAGGGTAATTTGGTCATCTTGCCTTTTAAGCATGATTCACATGTATCAAATGAACTGGGTTCAAATGATTCCAGATTCCACATCGGTGTAATTTGATCATGCGTTTCTTACTTATATGGCGAAGACGACAATGCCACGTATAGGAGTCATTTGATTATCTATTCGAGCACGTTTGTTGCTAACTTCGATATTGAAATATCACCGGATAAATCTAACGTGTAGATACCATTGCATAATATTCCGGTCCCATAAAGAACATCATTTAAGTTATGTAACAACAATTGTTACTAAAAGTTAAATGGTAACCCTTTTCATTCAAGCATGAATAGATACAATGTTCTTTATTAACGAAGGAACAAAATAACAATTATCCAATTCTAAGACACGTCCAGTAGGGAGCTTTAGCAAATATGTTCCGATGGCAACAGCAGCAATCTTTGCTCCATTTCCAACTCGCAAATTCGTTTCTCCCTTGACGAGTCTTCTTCTATTCCTTAGCCCCTGTATGTCATTACATATATGTGAGCTACACCCAGTATCCAGTACCAGGTATCTGAGGAAATAGAGTGACATTCAATAACGAAGATACCTGAAGAGGATGGGGCATCGGATGCCTTCTTCTTCAAGGACTTAAGATAAACCTTGCAGTTTCTTCGCCAGTGACCCTCCTTGCCGTAGTGATGGCAAGTGCCTTTGGTGTCTTTTTGGCCTTTTTCTTTTTTTTTATTCTGTTCATTGGCCTTCCTCTTAGAACCTTTCTTCGAGGAATCAACTAACAGTACCGTCTTCGAATCCTGCTTTACAGAAGGCTCTATAGTCTTCAGCAGGTTGAGCAACTCAGGAATGGTAGTCTCCAGCTTGTTCATCCGATAGTTCTTCACAAATTATGAATAACTTTTGGGCAAACAATGCAGAATTAAGTCAATACTTAGTTCATGATCCATTGCAAAACCGAGTGTGCTCAGTCGCTCAATGTACCCCAACATCTTTAACACAAACTGTGAGGCAGAAGTGCCTTCCTGCATCCTAGAGGTGAAGAGGAGTCTGGAGACTTCGAACCTTTCGGATCTCGCCTGCTCTTCAAATAACTCATGAAGATGGAAGATGATGGTATAAGCATCCATATGCTCATGCTGCTTTTGCAGCTCATGTACCATAGAGGCTAGCATGATGCAACTCGCAAGTTCAGAATCGGTCACATGTTTCTGATAGGCCACTAGCTGGTCTGGAGTTGCACCTTCTGGAGGATGGTTGGGAAGTTGATCTTCAAGGACATAGGCAAGCTTCTCTGCCTTGAGGACTATCCTCAGGTTTCGAACTCAGTCCATGAAGTTTGGCCCAGTCAGTTTATTGGTGTCCAAAATGGAACGCAAATTCAGAGAAGACATGATCGAGTGATTATCCTAGAAATACAAATTGAGCTTATGTGAGAAGAATGATTAAAGAATGTATCAACATACATTAATAAAAAATCCTATTTATTTTTCAAATTGAATAACCCTTTTTATCAATTCGGGAGATCGTAGGAACATCTCCAAATAGGTTGATATCCAACCATAGATAAGAACAACCATGACTGTGGCCATCAAGTTATTCTTAGCTATGAAGGTAGGTAATTATACCGATTACATATCACATATATGTAACTATCACTTTATGCTATCAACTAATTGAATGTTTGCATAAATCGTTCAGTTGTTAACTCATTAACAAGTATGCAACAATATACATAGCACCCAACTGCACCTCTCTTTACATCGACCTTGGCTGTGGCACAACAAATCGATGTTCCAAGCTTAAGGCTGACCCATTAATCAAGAAATAGTTTTAATATGGTTGGAGCTCATTCAACCGTTTAGTCAGGCTTGGATGTGTCCAACAACCAAAACTAAGGATTGACCTCTGACTCCAACTATATTAATCATAAACTAATTCCATGGTTTGAACATGTTGAGGTTCAAGCCGGGCATGGATGCGTCCATCAACCCAAACGAGAAACAAAACTCCGGTTCTAACCATATTAATGGAAGGTGTTGGCCTTAATATTTTGTAAGGGGTTTTGGGTCTCATCTTTTCTTTTCTAAGCACATTCATGACATATAATTATGTCATGTACTAACGATTTCCTTAATAAAGTATGTATGTGACTTAATTTATCAAGTCTCATTAATTGAATTAGGCACCGGATTTCCTAATTCTAATTTTATACTTTATTCAAGGAATTGTTTTGGGAAACAATTTCCTAAATTGTCATAATCAATTTCGGAAATAATATGTTTAAAACTTTGATTTCTCTAAATCAAATCTTATTAAATTAAGAGACAAATTCCCTTAATTCAACCACATATTATTTTCATGAAAATCTCATTTAAGAAAACTCTATAGGAAACCATTTTCCTAATTAATTTTGGAGACAACAATATGTAAGAGCATCACCTCTTAAATCAAATAAGGAAATTATCCTAAATTTCCAAGATTTGATCACATATTTTATTTATGGATTAATTAATTACAACAAATTATTTTCTAAGGGTGGCTCCCCGAGGCTCAGATACCCAAAGAAAAGAAATTTGTCGTAAATCCAATTTGGTCCGCTCCCCGAGGCGTAACCAAATTAAACATGACAATTTTATTCAAAATGGGAAATTAAATTACAACAACTAACTTTAAATTGGACGGCTCCCCGAGGCTCAATCCAAAATAAAGAATTTTGTTAATAATTTAAAACCAATTTGAATTTAATTGTCAATTAATGATCCATAAATTTGTCTAGACTTTCTTGAAAAAAGTGCCCAAAATTGCGTGATTTCATAATAGGTTTTCAGAATAATTGTAAGTTTCTGGTACAAAGAAAACATACATATTTCCAAAATTAGAAAATTTCTAAAATTGGAAATTTCCAAAATTGGAAAGTTTCCAAAAATGGGAGGTTTTCACAATTATCATAAAATTTCAGAAACTAGGATATTTCAAAAGTTTGCGAAATTTCATGAGGATTTCCAAACATTGAAATTCCTAAATTTAAAATTTATCATAATTGGAAAGTTTCCATAATTGGAAAATTTTCCAAAATTGAGATCATGTCAAAGTTTTTCGCAAAATAATTATATGATTATGTCGAACACTAACTGGCTCTGATACCACTGTTGGAACCGAGTGCATGTTGACATGGATACGGGTTCGTAATTTTAAAAAATTAATTACATGCAGCGGAAGAATTAGCATAAATAATTTCTCAAATTATTTTAACCATGTATCTAGCATGCAACCTTATAATGTGTGGACATGATCATAAATTAAAATTTTGCAGAAAGTAAACTAATTTACTCAATACCTCGCGTAACTCGAAGTAAGGGACGAGATCCAACCGTAGCGTCCCTTGGAAGCTCCACCTCTATTCGCGTCCACGCCGAGTTCTCTTCGGGATGACTTCGCAAAGCCACGAGTTTCGTGCCGACGAGAACTACTAGATTCTCCAAAGGCACGACAAGAATATCAAGAGAGAGATGGAAAACTAACCACCAAAAGAAAAACGGAATCAAGATTCCGGGAGGAAGGAAGGAGTCGCGCCCCGCTTCTTCTTCTTCTTCGGCCTCTTCTTGGTGGTGGCTCACGGCAAGGGAAGGGGGGTAGCCGGCCCTAGAGGTGAGAGAGGGTGCCGGCCCTAGAGGAGGGATAGGGAGAGAAAGAGAGAGAGAGAGGGCTTGCTACTTGATCTCTTGATTGGAATTCAAGCCTTGCCTTGGTTCCTTTATATAGTAACCTCTCCATTGCCAAGTCTCCCCTTTAATGGAATAAATTTTCATAAGAAATTTATCTTATAAATTTTCCTATGAATTATTCCGTTATGCCAAGTTTTATTATAACTAACTTTATAATAAAACAAACACATCTCACCTTTTATTATGGAATAAATTTTCACAAAAAATTTATTATATAAATTTTTCTTATCATGGAAAAATCAATTCATAATTGATTTTATAAAATAAAATAAACCAATCCAAGGTTTATTTTAATTTCCATGAAAATAAATTTCTTTATATAAATTTCTTTATATAAATTTATTTATCCATAATTTTATAAAACAAATCGCGCTTGATTTATTTTATAATTTAAACCAAATAAATTGTTTTCCCTCCTTGTTGTGGCCGGCCAAACCAAAGAGGGTGGGGACCCTCTTTGGCCGGCCAAACCAAGCCGCCTCCTAGCGAATTAAACTCATTTAATTCGTCCAATAAGCCTTCAAAAGACTTAGCCATTTTAAGCTTCCGATGCGCATCTGATAAATTCGGATTCGACTTATTTCTCTTGATCGGAAAATCTAATTTTCAACTCGTTTTAAATCCCTTGGATTACTCGTAGTGCGTGTGACTAAATAGGCTTTCGATTTATGTTGGCCGTCTATAATCAACCAATTATAGAACGATCATGAGTGGCACCTAGTAGTACATCATGACCCCCAATTAATCGAAAGATCAACGGTTGACCTCAGAAATAATTCTGAAACCCTTCAGCAGCTATACTGAGTCGTGCCTTATTCCCTTCACCATCTTATACCCACTTAGTTCAGGACACGGTCTATGTGTGTCAGTCCCCACTAGGCTGACTACGTCACACCTAGCCCAAGTAGTGTCTTTCTCGTCCAACAGATTCTAATTACTCTCATGTTTCTGAGAGATTCATACTCGGAACATGTGATGCTCTGGCCAGAGGCTTCGAGTAACAATCCGACGATAGGCCTTGGGTATACATCTCCTCGCAAGGAGTGGTGAATCCTTTGTAGGCTGTTCAAACATCTTCGGGCACTTCGGCTTATACCCAATCATCCTGGGTCCACACCTCCTTGGAGATGCTTGCTTAAGATGTCAAAGTATAAGTCTTCATGACCAAGATGACTTGAACACCACAAGTCAAAGGAACATCGCACTTAAGCTGCAGTATGAACTTCATTGACATATCTATATGTAGATTACCATATGAAGTTTTACAGCTAGTCACTCCAATGAACTAGTTCCCTTAACTAGCATTCATGTTTATCTCCGGACATCCCAATGTCACCAGCCAGTGAGAATCAGCTGATTAGAGAATAACCCATGCTAGTCTCAACAGAATTGATAGTGTCCGTATTTATCAATTCATCGACTAGGGACAATTTCATTACTTCACAATTGCACATGTAGAGATAATCACTAGTTGTGAATTCATCACAAATTCTCTCATGCTGTGAATTGTATTGCGGACATTCAGTGAATGAGTTTAAGATCTCAATCAAATACACAAACATGTACACTCAAATAGTGAATATTCATTTATTAAAGTAAATGATTACAATCATAAGGCGATTGCCTTAGAACACTTCTCTCATATTACTAACATCATCAACCCGACTCACCAGGACACGGATTCCATCATTAATCAACAACACATCATATTATTAATATTATCTCCTAACTTATCCGGCCTATCAATCTAACAGAATAGATCTCGCCCATTGGTAAATCAAAGAAATAATAATTAATAATATATGCCGGTTATTATATCTGGATTAAGGGATCGTACACTATAATAAAATCTGAGGTCTTATCCAATTATCGAGTTATTACAAATTGGATAACCTCGGGTTTCGGTCATGCTCAATGTACTCAAAGCACACTAGTGTAATCCTATGGTCAAGACCAACCACACCTAATTACACTACAACCATCCTGATGGGTTATCCAATTACATCTCGGTTGTGAGCCTCTATTTATACTAAGCAAGGAACTGATAACATGATCTTCCATGTGACACCACACACCATGTTATCTACAATGCAAAATAATTGAACTTCATGCATATACTAATATAAACAAGCACCTAGTGTAGTTTTGATTCTCTTTTCAAAATTTAGATGATTTCATAAAAAGAGCAATGTCTTTTAGTATACACATCTAATAATCTCCCACTTATACTCAAAGACTTTGCTGTTCTCAAAATGCCATACATCTGACTCCCTGATCCTCCACATGCCTAAAGCTCTCGCTATCAAGGCCTCAGTGAAAAGATCTCCCAGGTTGTCCTCTGATGTAATCTATGCAACATCAGATTTTCCTCTCCTGGGTGGTACTTGCGCTCTATGTGTTTACTTGTCTTATGAACTCGTGATTCCTTCGAGTTTACAACTGCACCATTGTTTATCACAACAAAATGTGATAGCTTTTAGCAAACCAGAAATCACATCGAAGTCCATCTTGAGGTTCCTGAACCATGTAGCTTCCTTTGGCTGCCTCAGAGGCTGCCACTTTACTCAGCTTCCATGGTATAGTCCGCCACATAGCCGCTGCGCGACACTTCTCCAAACTATGGCTCCACCTCCTAACAGTAAACACAAAACCCCGAGGAATACTTATATTTTCCCCTATCCGACTGGAAGTCTATATCCGTATAACCCATAGGGAATTGGTCTGTCCGGTAAACCAGCTTATAATCCTTAGTCCTTCTCGGGTACTAATATAAGCTTTTACCGTAATCCAATTTCCTTGACCTGGGTTACTCTGATATCTGCAAATCATGCCCACGACAAAGCAGATATCCGGTCTCGATTTTAGCATACATGAGGCTTCCTATAGCCGACGCTGAAGGAACCGCCCTTACCTGCTCTATCTTCTTTGATAATCTAAACATATCTCCTTAGATAAAGTATCTCAACTTCTGAAAAAGTACAAAACTTTTCTTAGAGGTTTCCATGCTACAACGAGTTAAGACACTGTCACTATATGAAGCTTGGGATAAGCACAACATCATTCTCTGGTGATCCCTTAGAACTTTGATCGCCAAGGATGTGTCCTGCTTCTCCTAAGTCCTTCATATCAACTGTTTGGACAACTATACCCTTACGTCTGACAATACTTTGTCACTGTTGCCAACTAACAAAATATTATCTACGTATAGTACAAGAATACCACTACGTTTCCGTCACATTTCTTACATACACAAATCTCATCCGTCCTTTGAACAAATCCATATGACTGGATTATCTCTTCAAAGCGGATGTTCCTCGTCATAGGTCCAGGGATGTTGAATCATGGTCACTAGGGACCAAGTCTGAATACTCTCCCAAGAACATGAATCCTTCTGGTTGACTAACAACCCTCCCACTACGACGAGGCACCACCTGTGTATCTTCTGTGACACGCGGTGCAGTGACTTGTGGTGTATCCTCTTGTACAGTTGGTACTAAGGTCAGAATGTCCCCCTTTAATTTTCAAGAACTAGTCCACTCATGGGCTTGTGGTTCATCACATAGTCTTCTTCTAAGAATCTGGTCAACGGTTACCCTCTGATTCTTAGGACTATAGAACCACCTTTCGTTCCTCTAGGATAGCCTACGAACAAGCGCACGAGATTCCAATCTTATCAGTATCCCCTCTCAGCACATGTGCTGAGTTACCCCATATCTGAATATGTCTTAGACTTGGCTTTCACCCAGTCCACACTTCCACGGGAGTAGAATGTACTGACCTAGATGGTATCAAGTATGTACGCTGTCGTTTCCAGAGCATATCCCCAAAACGAATCCGGCAACTCGGAGCAGCTCATCATTGTCCTAACTATTTCCATAGGAGCCCTTTTCCTTCGCTTTGCTGCACTGTTCCGTTGGGGCGTATCGGGTGCAGTTAATTGGGATCATAGTTTGCAAAATCGCGATCCTGGATCGTAGGATCGTACGATCCTACGATCCTACGCCATAAATCAATCCAGAATCGCGCAGAATCATTTTTTGTAGCAGGATCGCAGCAGGATCGGTAGGATCGGACAGAATCGGACAGAATCGTATAGGATCGGACAGAATCGGAGCAGAATCGGAGCAGGATCGGTGAAAGCTTCAAGAGGTCATAATTTTTGACTCGGATTGAACCACGTGACCTATAATATATCAAATTGAAACTCGTTCAAAGATCTACAGGTTAGTTTTAAGATTGAATCCCAAAAAATATTATTTAAAGTCTTTTCAGAAGCTCAAAAGATTATTAGTCTTTTTTATTATTATTTTTTATCTTTTACAGAGTTAGTGTTAGGGTTTTAAGATTATTTAAACATCTATTTAATTATTTTTAGTTAGTTTTTGAGTAATAATATTATGTTATATCTTTTTCTTAAGGGTTTTAAGATTATTTAAACATCTATTTAATTATTTTTAGTTAGTTTTTGATTAATAATATTATGTTATATCTTTTTCCTAAAATGATACGTTTTTAGATATCTATTATCTAATAGGTTGACAATTAAACTGGATCATCTTGTAATCAATAGAATATTCTTGAAGTTGAACGTGATTATTATCATTATAGTGTTAATAAAAATGGTATATTATCATTATAGTGTTAATAAAAATTGTATATTCTTTCATTTTAAGGGTTTTTGTTAGGATCGTACGATTTTACGATCCGATCCTGACCGATCCGATCCTGACCCCAAATCGATCCTGTGTAGGATCGCGATTCTACGAACATTGATTGGGATTGACTCCCAACCTCTGATAAGTAAGTCCTAAATTCTCCCAAGAGGTACCCACCACTACAATCTGATCATAGTGTCTTGATACTTTTACTTTGATGATTCTCCATAACAGTCTTAAATTCTTTGAACTAATCAAAGATTCAGACTTGCAGCCATCAAGTAAACATATCCATAACTTTGAATATTCGTCTCACGAAGTATTCAAAGCCACCTCTATCCTGGATAGGCATAGGACCTCACAAATCAGAATGAACCGATTCTAACATATCTTTGGCTCTATGCCCCTCAGCCTTGAAAAGTCTCTTGGTCGTCTTACCTTCCAAGTAAGATTCAAAGGTTGGAAAGTCTCCCACCACCAATGAACCCGAGGGCCCGTCGACTATCAACCTTTGAATCCTACTAAGGTTAATAAGACCAAGTCTTTGACGCCAAAGGTATGTTTGGTTCATCTCGGAAGGAACCTTCCTCCTACTTTGGTTAGATGATGAGCTATTAGCTACTATTTCCATCATGGGAGACTTTGGTTTTAATTACTTAAATTGCTTATCCATGTTCCTAAATAGATAATCTTTCTATTCCACTTTTCATAACAAAAAGCAATAGAATATCCATTGTTTCAGAAACTGAACTAGATTACTTTCTAAAATTAGGTACATAAAAGCAATCTTAAAACCAAAACTTTATCTTCTAAAGACAAATAAATACTTCCCACTGCAATAGTCGCCACCTCCGTAGCATATCTCATGTAGATGGTAATCTTTTCTTTAGCTAGTCGTTGGGCTTCCTGGAACCCCTGTAAAGAATTGCAGACATGTTTAGTGGCATCCGTATCTACCCACCAAGTACTGGTAGATAACACTGCTAAACATGTTACAACGACACAAGAAAAGATATACCTTTTTCTTGACGACGGGGATAGTTCGCCTTTCAATGTCCAGCCTGCTAGCTCATGAAACACTTGCCTTTTGGTTTCTTCACACCAGCCTGAGGTCCCTGCGATTCTGCTACCTTCTTGGACTCACCTTGTTTCTTCTTCTTCCTGCCTTTTGGTACAGAAGTAGAAACCTTTTGAGTGACCAAGGCCTACGAACCTTGACGAAAGAACCCCTTTGTCGCCTGGAGTTCTCCCAGGAGTTCCCTCAATGTATACTCATGCTTATTTATGTAATAGTTGAGCCGGAACTGCTCAAAACTCTTAGGTAGAGATTGAAGTATTATATCGACCTGGGTTTCCCCGTCGATTTGTCCTCCAAGAATCTCAATCTCATCGAGGTGGGTCATCATCTTCAGGACATTCCTCGAAGAACACATATTTGTACTCTTCAGCAGTAAGGACAACGTCTAGATTTCTTTTCCAGTCTATGTAATTGGGGTCACTAAGTTTATTTTCCTTAAGTTTGTAGCTAGTGGGTTAAAGGCTATTTTGAAAATCCTAAGAATCACAACACACACAACTTTAGAAATCAAAAATAAATTAATTCCTCAAAACAATCAATTTTCGAAATCAACCAACACCTCTATACACCGAGAAATTCGCATGCCACGATGGTATGGACGTATACGAATTCCTTCATTCGTAAAAGGAGATTTTACCCATTAATCTTACTATCTTGTCAACCTAACTTTTTGACAAGTAAGATCTACCGTTGGTCTACTTCGGCTATGCAAAATAATAGCAGTGACTCCGATGGGAAGGATACTATTATTCGTATCTAAGTGTGCACCATTACATGACACTAAGAAAATTATTTTCGATTATGTGCCTTCCGATGGGGAAGTATGATAAATCGAATAGCGTGCTAGAGGGGGGAGGGGGTGAATAGCACTTTGTCGTCGTTTTTTCTACAAGATTGTTAGCGCAGCGGAATATATAATAAAACAAAACTAACAAGGAAGAACATCGCTAACAACCTGATTTACTTGGTATCCACCCCGAACGGATGACTAATCCAAGAATCCGTCGGTGGACCACTCCCTGGAAAACCTCTGGATAGCCCTCGTTGCTCCTTGTGGGTGGAGAAACCTCGCCACAAACTCAAACAAAGCACTGAGCACAAAGACTACTATCTTGCCTTTAACCAAGACAAGATTCGTCAAGAATCTCAGCCACCACAAAGTCCTCTTTAAATAGGACTCGGGCTGAAACCCTCGCTGGCAGTCGACTGCTCCCAGGGCAGTCGACTTCCCTACTCAGAATTCGACTGTTGACAACCCCCAACGTTCGAATCTAGCTATACACCAGTTGACTACTCCCAGAGCAGTCGACTGGTCCAAGGACAAATCCATTCTGTGAGTTTTGGCAGTCGTCTGGACAATCCCCAGTCGACTGCCCAGCTTACCACAGCACTCCTACTCACATTCTCGACCCTCCTCCACGTGTGCCTTTAGGTCCTCTCCTTTGGCTTGCCCCTTGAAGTCCTCTTCCACCGGCTATCGTCCCTCGGATGCGCATGCAAGTCCTCGACTTGCCTCCATGCCACCCTTCACGTGTGCCCTTTGAAGTTCACTTCCTGGCTTGCCCTTGGAGTCCTCCTCCCTCGGCTCTTGTCCCTTGCCTCAGCTGACTCAACATATGTAAACTTGTACAACTTGCACACTCAACATACACATATTAGAACACAAGGGAAACCTAACTTAAACCCTTTGTCCAAACATCAAAACACTTGGTCATTCCAGACCACAGATTGCCTCAACAATCTCCCTCTTTTTTGATGTTTAGCAATACATTTAAGTTAGGGAAAACAAATAGTATAGAATAGCAAAAACAATGCTAAACAAATGCATATGCAATGCATACATGGATCGTATCTCAAGGCATACTTCACCTAACCCTCCAAGTTAGGAATTTCTGAAACGGGCTTTTTAAAACCTATCACAAGGCTCCCCACACCTAACCGTACAAGTTAGGATTTTCAACACCTAACCCTATAGGTTAGGACTTTTCAACAAAATCGGGCTTTTTAAAGCTTCTCCCAAGCTCCCCCTACGTGGACTTACAAAGACTTTTTAAGAACCTCTCCAAGGTTCCCCTTACGCCAAGAATGGAGCAATCATGCTCCCCCTAAACCTAGGGTTTCTAGCAACGGTATGTTTGGTTTCCCAACTTAAACCCAAATATTCTCTCCCTTTGCCTAACATCAAAAAGAACCCAATAATACCCCAATTATCGGTTCTTTTAATCCCCAATGATCCCAAACACAGTGTACTAACCCCTCATACACTTGTTTTTCATCATTTGGACACATACCCAGCTGCTGAAACTTAATTCAACCATTACCAGTTGACTTAGGGCAGTCGACTGATACTCTGAAAATCAAAATTTCAGCCTTTTTGACGAAATTCAAAAAAGTGCCAGAAATTCTACAAATCTCCAAAAATTTTCAAATTTTGTGGAGACATTTGTGGTACCCATACATACTTGGGAAAAATACATTCCAAAATGTATCTATTACCATTCCCAAGTTTGACATAAAACCCAAAACTAGTAAAAAGATTCACTCAAACCTTAACCAAAAGCCCTAGTTTTGGTTTCCCCTTGATGTCTTTGCCCATGCCAACCCACAATGCATCCATAGCATTGATTTACATGATACTTACACATCAAAAATCAATTTTCATGCAATATGACCCCAATGTCATATTTCTATGCATGAAACTCAAAAACACCGTACCAAAACCCAAGAATTGAAACTCAAGTCCGTCTCCAATTCTTTTGGCACATCCTATGGTCCATCTAGACCTCTAGGAGGAACCCTCCTAAGATCCATTCACCATATATCCCAAAGGCTCCTAGAGCTCCCCCTTGAGCTCTTAGCCCTAGCCACCTCCCTAGGTGACTCAACCATCACTAGGCCACACCGGTGTATCTCCGGTGACTCTTGGCCTACAAACGCAACCCTCTTAACCTTGGACCCCTTGTCCTTAGTTAAGACCTTTTTCTTCCCTTTAAATGATATTCCTTTACCATTTTTGGACTCCCCCTTCTTGCCATAATCATATGCTACCCTAGTATATCTCTTTCCCTTGGCATGGAAGTTCTTAAACAGGTATCCCAACCCTGATCTATCATTGGTGCGGTTTAAACCACCCAACACCAATCTAAACCCTTAGATCCAATAGTGAATCTCTCTAGGGTTTTCTTCAATCAATCAAGCTTTTCCCTTAAAGCTTGATTTTCCCTTTCTAGGTTCCTAAACCTAGAATTCACATGTCCGCTTTGGATATTCCTAGACCTACCCTCCTTTCTAGGCACATTCCTTCCCTTCTTGGGATTTTTTGCCTTGATCCTTAGGTCTAGAGGTCTTTGATTTTTCATGATGCATGACCTTTTTAGGGTTTTGATCTACCTTGTTAACCCTAGTCCTATCATTATATCTAAAACCATGGTTATACACAATTAAGCAGTTTTCATTAAGCCTAGCATGCATGGATGAATGATTTACACTATTTTCAACATTCATAGAGGAACTAACATTTGAATTGCATTATAATTTACGATTAGGGATTACCTCCCTTACCCTTGTAGTTCATCCTTGATGTGAGCTCGTCTTCTTTCTTTGCTCTTTCTCCCATCTCCTCAAGTGTCCCATTTTCTTGAGCTCCTTCTTCATTGGACACTTGGTGTGGTAGTGCCCTAGCTCACTACACGTGAAACATCTAATTCTTTTCTTCTTCTCTTAGGCTTCTCTATTCCTATAATTCATGTTAGATTTAAATTGAATGGACCCGAGTTTAGAGAGTACCTCCTTCTTACCTAGAGGACACTTGTCCTTGTAGTGTCCCTTCTGGTTGCACCCAAAGCATGTGATATGGTTCTTGATTCTTACTTTGGTGGAGGTAGAGGCTAGGTTGACTTCTTCTTCAACCTTGGATGATGTGGATGCTCCCAGAGTAGTCGACTGTTCTAGGGCCAAAACCATTCTGTGAGTTTTGGCAGTCGACTGGACAATCCCCAGTCGACTGTCCAGCTTAACACAGCACTCCTACTCACTTTCTCGGCCCTCCTCCATGTGTGCCTTCAGGTCCTCTCCTTTGGCTTGCCCCTTGAAGTCCTCTTCCACCGGCTATCGTCCCTCGGATGCGCATGCAAGTCCTCGACTTGCCTCCATGCCACCCTTCACGTGTGCCCTTTGAAGTTCACTTCCCGGCTTGCCCTTGGAGTCCTCCTCCCTCGGCTCTTGTCCCTTGCCTCAGCTGACTCAACATGTGTAAACCTGTACAACCTGCACACTCAACATACACATATTAGAACACAAGGGAAACCTAACTTAAACCCTTTGCCCAAACATCAAAATACTTGGTCACTCTGGACCACAGATTGCCTCAACAAAGTACATACGCTCTTTAATAATCTTCTATAGTCTTTTTCGACCCAGTGATCCGCAGAACAAGTCCATCCGATGGGGAGGAAGGCACTCAGAGCCGACGCGCAGACTTGCTCACTTCACTTATCAAATTGTAATGGAAGCCATGGGACCCTTAGGGTCCATCTCCCACTTAGTAATTTATCTCGAGAAATTTTCTAGCACAACCACACAACCAAGCACATAACCAATAACATGAAATAAAATAAAGAAAATCCTAGATTTTCCAACTTTCATGGCCCTTGGTCTCTAATGCGCCTCCAGGTGTATCATCACTTCGTCCGCTCCTCCCTTCCTTCTGCACAAGCAACCTTGAGGGATTTCCGAGCCGAAATGACTAGCTAATTATTTACATCATCGATCCTATACTCCACGAAGGAGTGTACATGAAATCTAGATCAAAAGTAAGATAAAAAGCTCAGCTAAACATGTGTCGTATTTAATTACAAAAAATAAATAACTAGCCTCGTCAACCCCGAGGATTAATTAATTACAAAAATTTGCATAACCATCATATAGCAAATATCTGGCCATGAAGTTGGAATCTCGTGTCTGCAACACAAAGTTAGCCTACGAACATCCGCACATCATCCAGAAAAATAAAATGTATGAAAATGCAAAAATTAACTAATCCTAAACACACAAAGCCGGAAACCTAAGCTCTGATACCAATTGTTGGGTATGGCTTGGCGGGTTTCCTTAGCGAATACCTGGTCGATCTGAGAGACCTCTCCATGTCTACGGATGAAAATTAATCCGAATGGAGACCCATCTCCCATCGACCGTCTCGTGCCGTATCGAACAATTCAAATTACAACTTAGCCAATTTCCAAAATTGGCCTTGTAATTTGCTTGACCGTTCGATCACGGAAAAGGCGATGAGTTGATCGCTAACTTTTGTGTTTATGGTCGGGGTCTAGTTAAATAATTATTTACTATTATTCGTAATCAAAATAATTAAATAACAAACATAAAATGACGAGGTAAATGAATAAGACACAAATAAGAACGAAGGAGCCAAAGGAAGAATTATACCTCCCATTACCTTACGATCTTCTACCGTATGACCCTCCCCTCTTGGACGTCGTATGGGCGACGATCAACCGAGACCTGTGTTCACCAAGTCGATCCCTTCTCCTTACGCCAACCAATCCCTAACCAAAGGGATGTCGCCGGCCACTCCGAGGAAGAAGATAATCCAAACACTAAACCCTACTAATCCTCTCCTCCACCATCAGGCCAAAGTTGCACGAGCAACTTTGCTTGGAGAAGTCCAATCTGCTGTGAACAGATTTTCTCCAATCTACCCGAAGGAAGTTGCCATTCTGCTCCAAGAAATTGCCATGCGCAATTTTCTTTTTCTCTCAAAAATTACCGTGCGCAATTTCTTTTTCTCTCAGAAAATTATCGTGCGCAATTTTCTTCGGCTACTCCAAGAATTACCGTAAGGCAAGTCCAAGAAATTGGCAATTTCTTTTGCTCTAATTGCCGTGAAGGAAATCCAAGAAATTGCCATGCAATTTCTTTTGCCATGTAATTTTCATGAAGCAAATCCATGTGAAGCAAATCCAAGAAATTGCCATGCAATTTCTTTTGCAATTGATCCTGTCGCGAAGCGGGATGGCGATCCCAAGGGCCGGATGGTCTTCCAGGCGACACGAGAGGATGAGGTGGTCGCGAGCTGACCGCGCTCCAGTGTGGCTCTGCAAAACAGTGACCGTCAGTAAACCCGCCGGGGATTTCCCCGGTCAAGCACTCCGACGGTCAAGTCAGTATCCGCAGGCATAATAGTATTGAAAGGAGGTAATAGACGAGAGGTCTCGCGCGCACATAGCCGGACGTACCTGTGGCAGGAGGAGTGCGAAGTTTATATAGCTGGGGGAGCTGACAACCCTTGTACGTGTGGACGAGACAAGGGTGTGATGGCTGTCAGCACGTAGGGAGCACTTAAGAGTGGCGCGTCATGTCGCGGGGTGCTCTAGCAGTACAAAAGTACTGGATCGGCAGACTGACCGCGAGAAGTGTCAGAGATGAGTAAGGTGTGTCGAACCCCGTTAGCAGGGTCGTACCCTGGATATGATGACATAGGGGGAATAGGGGCGAGATAGCCCATACCCCAAGAGCCGACTGGCGGGTCCAGGCCCTGGGGGTCGAGTCGGGTAATGACTAGTGAGCGTGGGTAATCACGTGTCCGACTGGTAGAGTGAATGCGCAGGGTACACCCTGAGTCAGGGGTGGGCTAGGTGATTTTTGTCTGATTTTGTTGGGTATCATATCCTTGGGATGAGATCGGAGCGGGGTTCGTTACGTGTCCCATTATGGCGCCCAACCTAGCCCTAGGTAGGGGAATGGTTGTCGGTCGACCCGACCGACCTCGTTTGTAGCCAACCGACACCTGTCCCGGGGTTCCCGGGCTTGGGGGCCCATCCAGGGATATCATTGCTGACCTGTCTGCTTAACCGTCCTGGCGCCAAGTTGGCTGGCGGGCCCGGCCTGTGAACCTACCCGTAGGCAAGTCCGGGATCATAACCGTCCCCCTCGAGTCTAGTCGAAGGAGGCGGCGAGTCTGACTCACTGGACTATCGCCTGCTGAAGTAAGCCTGGTGTGCCGGGGCATCCCGGTCCCCTTTCGGGGCCTTTTGGCGAACTTGTCAATGCCCAGGGATCTTGGTCGGCCAGCGACGTCACGTCATTTGTCTTTTCCCCTCCTGCTGCTCGGTATCTCGAGCAGGTCAAAATCTCTGACATTAATATTCTCGGCTAAGGATTTCTCCACGTGTCACCTCCCCATTCCTTCTTCGAGCAGCGAGGTGCTCGCCATTTGAAGGACAAAGTTGGGCGTGAGGTGCTTCGCTCCCTGGGCTCCTCTGGGCCTGATCGGACGGTCGTTGTTGACCGCCACCTCTGCTATGGCCCACCATTGGGCGGTTCTAATAGACCATGCGGCTGTATGAACAGACTTTTACCACCGCCTCTTCGTCTTTCGCGCCGGTGTACTGCCCTTCTACCTCCAGCTAGGGTTACGGCGGAACCTCAGGTCCCCGCTTTCTTCTCAGGCGACCTCTTCACTGGTTAGGTTTCCTTCCTTACTTTGTTTCATATGGCCTCTTCATCCCGTGACCTGGATCCTTGGTATGTTACTGCAAGGTCTACCCTCGACCACTGCGATCTCGATGCCATCAAGGCCGAATTCCACATTCCGTCCGACCACAACGTCTTGCTGCCTGCTCCTTCCGATCAACCCGCCAAACCTCCGGAGCATTATATTACCTTGTCTCGAGATCACTTGCAGGTAGGACTGCGTTTCCCAATCCATCCTTTCATTGCCTCCGTTTGTCGTTACCTTCGCCTCAATCTTTCCCAGTTAACTCCTAATTCCATCCACTTCCTTTGTGGATTTGCTATTATCTTCCAACTGTATCGGATTCCCCCACAAGTCGATCTCTTTTACTATTTTTCTGTCTGAAAAGGCAAGAGTGGGGCGAGTTCTTCTTCCAAGCCCTTCCTGGCACTTCTTTCATATCTACCCTTCCATCTTCCGACAAGGGTTGGAAAGAGAAGTATTTTTATATTCGTCCTATTGTGTTCCCGACCTAGCCAGCTAGCTTTTTGCGAGACATTTCCCGGTTGCCTCCTCGCCATACAGATTCTCGGAAGTTCCTTGCGATTGAGAGGGCTCTCTCCGTGCTCGGTGGCCGACACTCCTCCATCGTGCCACTGCTGTGTGAGCCCATTCTGTCCACGTTCGGGCTTAGTCCTGTGCCATTTATTCGGCCTGCCTCTTTGGGTAAGCGTTCTTTTCTTCTTTCTTGCTTCCTTACCGCCCTTGACCGTTATTTGTTCAGTAGCCGAGATGATGTATCCGGCTGCCCCTGAGGAGGGTTATGGACTGAGATCTGAGGAAATGGAAGAGCGTATCCAAAAGCTGCTGGAAGAGTGAGAGGTGCCTGCCACGGGACAACGGGTCGAGCAACTTGCGGAACAAGAGGTGACTCTTTCTGGCTCTAGGTCACCTACCCCAGAGTCTGAAGATGAGGGAACCCCTGGGTCGGGCTCCGAGGATACCCGACCTCTGAGTCACTCGTTGCGGCGCCCCCGAGATGATGAGCCTGTGCCTGACTCAACTGACCCCCTGGAAGCTTCTTCCAGTCGACCCAGTAAAAGGCAAAAGGGCAAAGCGTCGATGGCTGACCTCCCAGCTCTGCCACCCCCCTCTCCTTTAGTGCTACCGGTGACGTTAGCGGTGATCCCTCCGGGGGAGGTGCCCCCGCCCTGGCCGGAAGGGCCTACGGGCGAAGACTTGCTGCACATGTTACCACCCTCGCTATCCGACTGACTTATGAGCATGACGGTACTGAGTGGCATTGCTCCCATACGGTCACGAGATGTTTGGTTATATGGTACGGTGGCGGATAGATTTATGATCGGCTTATGAGCAAGTGGCTCGGTTGGTCCCAGCGCCTGGGCGGATGACTTCATGGCCACGGCTACCCAGGTATGTGTTTACCAGTTGTTGCGTGTCTTACTCCTCTTCCCACTATAGTGTCACCAAATCTTTTTGCAGGCTTGGGCCCAGGGTTATAGCATGTGTGTGTCCATGCTGAACCATGACAAGGCCTGGAACCATGCCGAGCAGTGTGTAGAAGACCTTGAAGCCCAGCTTCAGCATACCCAGCTAGTTTCTGATGATGACTCGCTGAACAGCTTGAGGGCGGAAGTTATCGGTCTTCAGTACTTACTGCGTTAAACTCAAGAGGAGTTGGAGATTGCCAAAGCACAGATTGCTTCAGCTGACACTAAGGTGGTTCAGGCGCAAGCCCGCGTGGTCCTGGCTGAGGAAGCACGGCTCCGCGATCGCAAACGCAAGGAGGGGATGCTAGCGGACCTTCTGAGGACCAGGGCCAATCTCCGTTGGGCCAGCGAGGCTATCCCACCATTACGAGAGCAACTGGTGTCCAAGGAGCGGGAAGTTGGCTCGTTGCGGGACCAACTACTGGACTTGCACGACCACCAGGCGCCCTGGGATGCGGCTCGGGCGGAGTTGGAAGAGCTACGTAAGTGACAGGCGTCCTGGGATGTGGTTCAGGCTGAGCTGGCGGGGCTTCGCTCCTACAAGGAGGCGGAAGCTGACCAATTGAAGACTCATAGGCTTGAGTGCATCAACGCCAAGGCCCATACTGCCGAGATCTCCCGACGATTTCTGGCTATAATGACGCACCAAGGGGTTAGCATCATTCGGCAGCTCAATCTGGGCAGGCACCTACGTCCCGATATGCCTCCCACAGTTGTCCGGCTTAGGGATATATCCAAAGACCTACCCGACATAACAAAACAGCCCTTTAAGTGAGGGTCAGGCTTATCATTTTCTCCTTTCTTGTAATGAGGGGACAACCGGTCCCCGATTTTGTAAGGCAATTCTTTCTGTGAACGTGATTTTCCTCCCCTGCTTACTCTGTAGCAAGCGTGGTTGTTTTCATTTTCAACCATTAGGGATCTGAGTAATTGTGAGCGTGAGCGTGAGCAGTGCACAAAGCCGAACGATGGGCGTGATTTTTACGAGCCTTTAGCCGATTTTAAGTGTTTGCGGCTAGAATGGGCATGCGCCCAGCCTCTTAGTCCAGGCGAGTGTTCAAGTGAAATACTAGTTCGTGCCCTTGCACGAGTATCCGACCGCTTGGCTCGGGGCCGGTGTCGCCTTACGCCCCTTCGGGGCCCTAGCTAAGGGCTTGGCGGGAGCTGGCCCGTGGGGATTTGGTCGCTTGGCCGAGTGGACTCCGAGGAGCGTGGGCCGCCATGCGTCCGATCGGGACGCGGACCAAGGAATTAGCGGGAGCTGACCTGTGTGAATTTGGCCGCTTGGCCGAGTGGACTCCGGGGAGCATGGGCCGCCACGCGTCCGACTAGGACCCGGACCAAGGGATGAGTGGGAGCTGGCTTGTGTGAATTTGGCCGCTTGGCCGAGTGGACTCCGGGGAGCGTGGGCCGCCACGCGTCCGACCGGCACCCGGACCAAGGGATGAGCGGGAGCTAGCCCGTGTGAATTTGGGGTCAGACTAACCTCTTTTTTGTTCAAGCTGCCTGACTGACAACTTTTCTGTCTTCCCTCCTGTTTGAGGAAGGTATTAATTGACAGGGACGCGTGTTTCATGCTCATGGGTCTCCCAGGCACCGAAGCGTTAGTCATTCGTCTTAATTGCCTTGTGTAGAGAAACGTCCGTTCGCAGGGCCCACCTTTGTTTTATCGCACCCCTTGCTTCTTCGCAGACTCCATCGTATGGTCCTGAGGAGCACTTTCCTCACAACCCTTTTCCCAACGGCTAGGATTGGCTGCCCTCTCCTATATAGGGCGCACACGATTATCCTCCTTGCCGCTTTCGTTTTCCTTACACTCCCCTCCTCAACCATCTCCTCCGGTGTCTCGATATCCTTTCCGAAATGTTGCATGACTTCCTGGTAGCGGGGATAGCAGAGGAGGAGGATGCGTTTACAGAGGCAATGGCGGCTATGCTTGCCAATCCGGCTAACGCTCCATCGGCTACTTCAGCATCCCCTTCCCCGCCAGTATACCCTACCGACGTTCCTTCTGCAAGTAAGGGTAAGGCGCTAGCAGAGGCGGCGCCGGATTCCGAGGTTGAGGTTTTGGACGCGGATCCTTTCCCCTTGGAGACTAGGCGCCATCGGAACCAACCGGGCGACCGTTCGCCTGCCTTTGGGACCACAACCACCTTTTCGCTGAGAACCCCCTCTCCTTCGCGGGGGCTTCCTGCTCCACAGGTATCTGCACCTGCCATCTCCGTTCCTTCTGCCCCAGTAGATACCCTGCCGGTGCCGGTTTAGGCCATCTTTTCAAGTGTACGGCCGAAGAGCCCTCTTCCTTCCCTTTTGCCAAGGATTCCTGTCCCGCCGGTATCTGCGTCGGCCATCCCTGCTTCTTCCCCTTCAGGGGTCGTTCGACCAGCGGTCCCTTCTACTCCAGCCGGCTCTTCCAACGTGCTACCAGATACCCCCCTTCTACCCCCCTTCCTTCTTTCCCTGAGGGGGCTATGGGTCCTGACGCGATACATCTGATCCTGCCTTCGCGGGTAAACCCTCGTACCACCTACGAGGCCCCCGACCCTGACCCGCTAGGATCGACTCGAGTGGTCTATCTGCATGCCCCCTTGAGCAACCATCTGTATCATGGTCTGCGGCCATTTGACCGTCAAGACCCTATTGCCAGAGCCAATGGCCTCATGGTGGAGGCTTGTCGGGTATGTTTTTCTAATGGCTCTCGCTCGCCCAGTTCTTTCCCGGCTAACCTTTCGTTTTCTTCGCAACTAACCGGTGCAATCCATGACATGGGTGTTTCCCTTGCCGGCCAGACTCGGTCCCTTCATCAATTAGAGTCTCGGAGGGAGGCGTTGGAGGTGAAGCTCCGATGCACGCAACCGCAACCAGGCGAGGAGGCCTGGAATACGCTACGGGCTGAGAATGCGGCCCTTCATGGGCGTGTTGCTTGCGTCGAGGTGCAACTTCATCAACATCTGGTGGAGCAGGACTTGGCTCGGGCAACGGTTACCCAAATGCGGCAGCAAATCACTCTCCTGGAACGAAGCGAGCGTCAGGCTCGGACTAAGGAGCTACAGGCCCACTCGGAACTGGCCCAGGCCCGCTCGGAACTAGCCAAGGCCAAGGCGGAGCTCCTGGAGGCTGGCCAGTCGATTGTGACACTGCACGCCGACCTGAAGACTAAGGAGGAAGAACTAGTCGCCTGCCAAAGCGACCTCTCGCGAGTGCGCAAGCGTCACGCGACTTTGGAGGCCAAGCTGAAGGCGACTGGCCAAGAGCAGGAGAAGACGCAGGGTCAGGCCCCGTCTCATTCTTCTGCGCCAAAGCCATAGTTTCGCACTGCTTTTTTCTATTTTCTCCTGTAGGCGGAGGCTAAGGTGTCTTCTATGAATGCCACTTTCTCTTTTCGTTGTCTTTGTTCTTGCATACTCTTGTCCATGTGTGTTTGGTGGTGGAGCGTGAGCAACACGGATGGGGGGAGGCGTGCTCGTCCGCTCTTTTTCGGCGGGCGAGCGCCCGCACCGTTAGGGTCGTTGGGTATTAGTTACTCGGGTCGTTGAGCACTTAAGATTCGGCGAGTAGATAGCGCTTCCTCTCCGTGCCCCCTGCTTGGGCGAGCACGGAGGAGATCCTACATCCATCCGGGAGTTGGCTGAAGCGTGCTCGGTCAAGGAGTTAAGTTATCGTAGTTGCCCCTAGCCCGTCTGCGGGCTCGTAGTGAGGCGCTTGGTTTAGACAATGTCCCTGAGTCGAGGGCTGATCTGGGAGCAGATCCCGCTTCCGCCTTGCCTGCGAGACAAGAGTTGGAATGCTCGATCGAGGCTTCAGAGAGTAGGGATTGTCTTGCGCCAAGCCGAGAGCTAGCTCGGGGGTAGGGTTCGCACGGGGCGAGGATATAGCCACCCGGTCGGGGGATCTCCCAGGGAGCGTGGGCTACCACGCGTCCGGCTGAGAGTCGATCCGAGGGAGAGGCTCGCACGGGGCGAGAATTTGACTACCCGATCAGGGGACCTCTCAGGGAGCGTGGGCCGCCACACGTCCGGCTGAGAGCCGATCCGAGGGAGAGGTTCGCACGGGGCGAGAATTTATCTGCCCGGTCGGGGACCTCTCAGGGAGCGTGGGCCGCCACGCGTCCGGCTGAGAGCCAATCTGTAACGCCCGCCCTTCCCGGCCTACGATGTAGGCGGAAGGCGGCGTTATGCTAACATACATATAGGCATATGAATATCTTAATGCAGCGGAATAATTTAAAACTTTATACATATGCGTTTAAACCATTCAACTAACACTTGAATCATGTAAACATGTCTTAGCTATCATTCTTAAACATGGTTACTTGGTAAACTTAGCATTGTCATACCATAAAAAGAATAAGACATAACATGTGTGACATAGCATTCTTGAAGATGCTTGCATTAAACATAACTTATCCTACCATTAAGCTTAAAGCCAACATATTGTTCTAAACGAACACATCATGGAAATCAACATAAGTTGTTCTTTTAGGAAAACCCATCATAGAGTATAGCATGAAACTAGAGTTGGCAATGCAAAACATGTGAAGTTGTTCTTTAGGAAAACCATCATAAAGTATAACATGAAACCAAAGAGGACAATGCAAAACATAGACATGTGACAATTATAAGTAATAGGATCTTTTTCTTTTTCTTTTGCCAAGTTACTACCACACACACACACTTGCCCCTCCTACTGCTTCCCCTAGCTTAGTATCCTCTTGCTTGATCTACGGTATAAGAAAATAAACTTATAAGCACATAGGCTTAGTAAGACTCTTTCCTACTCACTAAAATCATACGTCGCATATTGTCAATAGAAAGGCATAACATAGAGAGTGTAACATAAAACAAAACATATCATGAGTAGGTATTCATAAAGCATTTGACATGAGGAGACATATTGATGTACATGAAAATACATAATCATACAGAAGTGCTTAACATGAAATGAAAGTGCATAGAGATCATGACATAAGAAGTACTTGACATAAAATATAAGTACATAAAATATTTAGCATGGAGAAGTTCTTGACATAAAACATAAACATATAAAATACTTGACATGACATAGTTCTTGACATAAACATAAGCACATGACATACTTGACATGGCATAGTTCTTGACATAAACATAAGCATATGACATACTTGACATGGCATAGTTCTTGACATAAACATAAGCATAAGACATGCTTGACATGACATAGATGCATAACATGAATGAATGCATGAGTTAAATGCACATAACATAAGGATGCTTATTTGAAAATCATATTTATAAATACTTGAACATAAATCATAACATCATAAGGGGCCCCGGCTTGTACCACATACATACATTCATCATTTACGCGCATCCCTAAGTAGATGCGAGGTAGCTAGTCTCGACCTACTAGGGTACTAGGTTACCTTCAACCTAGGGACATTTGTGGTAGTCCATCACCGAGGCTTTCATGAGGATCCCATCCCTGTTGGACAGCTGCGGTAGTCCCAGAATCGGGGACAGTTGCGGTAGTCCCACACCGAAGCTTTCATGAGGAGCCCATCCCTTGGACCTTACTTGGGTCCGGTACAAGCCCATCCATAAAGTAAAATAGTTTCACATGCTTCTTTTTACATCATTCATAAAACATACATAGCATATTTAAAGACATAAACATGATCTTGGTACATGAAGCATGGTATAAAGCATACTTAGCATTTCATCATTCATAGTTAATGCATAACATCATTATGCCTTAAAGGCATGAACATCATCCTCATTCATAAGGTATGTCATGCACACATCATTATGCCTTAGAGGCATGAACATCATCTTCATTCATCATCTTCATTCATAAGACATGACATACATACATAATTATGCCTTAAGGCATAAACATCATTTTAGTTCATAAAGCTTGCATGATTATGGTACATAAGGTAAGCATGCATAGATAAGTTTTTACATACATGGTACATATCACATAACATACATGATCATGGTATCTATCATAAAACATGCATGGGTAGGATCCATATGAACATGATACATACTACATAGGTTCATGACATTCAACATAAACATGCATAAGTCCACATAATCATAATATACATATGTTCAAGGCATTTAGCCTAATGCATGCATAATTCTACATAAACATGATACATACTTCATAACACATGTGTTCATGGTATATGGTTTAAAACATCCATAAATAAAACCTACTAAAACATGACACATAATATAAGCATACAATGTCATGATGCATAGTACATAAAGTTAGGGTTTAGGCATCATAAAAATTCATACAACATGCTTGAACATATATCTACATCATAATAAGCCATAAACAAGTATACTTGAAACCTTGGACTAACCCAAACCCTAGACTTGGAGCTTGGCCGAAACCCTAGAAGATGGAAGTCCCATTATTCAAGTAACATGTGAGATATCATAAGTAACATAACACCCATACAATACATACAATGTCATAGGAAGCCATTAGAATACATGATTGGGGCTAACCCTAATTCCTAGCCCTAAACCTTGTCTTGGTCGAAACCCTAGAAGGGTATTAAGTCCATGGAAATTTCATATAATTTACAATTAACATCCATTATATCATAGGGAATCATAATAAGCATGCTTGGGGGGTTAGATCTAATCCTAACCATAGAAATGGGATGGTGGCCGAAACTTCATGAGGCTTTTTGGGTGCTACAAAAATTCCACAACTCATAATTCATTCTTTATTTATCATGAGAAAGCATTAGGAAGCATAGGTGAGGTTTTAACATCATCCCAAACCCAAAAAGATGGCTTGGTCGAAACTTGTAGAAACCCTAATCCATAGTTTTCTCAACATAGATCCCAAACAAAACTTAAATCATGATAGACAACATAGAAAACTATTATACCACAGGTGAGAGAGTCTTACATTTCTTTATCTTGATTATCAACCTTGAATAGAGAAAGAAAATGAAAACCTTCTTGAGTTTAGATCACTCCTTGCCCTTGTAGCCTTCAAAAGGGAGTCTTCTTGTAAAGTTTTCCAAGGGGAAAGGCCCCTTGTGGCTCATGGCAAGGAGGAGGCAAGGAGGAGGAAGAAGAAAGAAGAGGAAGAGCCTTGGTGGAAGAAAAGTAACTTAAGCCTCTTCACTTCTCATCCAACCTTTTCATACTAAGTGAAGGAGCATGGTGTCTCTTCACATGGTACCTCTTCACCTTCTTTAACCTCAACTAAATTCTTCTCTCTTTCCCAATAGCACTCCCTTGCTAGGTGAATTAGTTAGTACATGCATGATGAGGCTTTACCTCTATTCTAGGTCCAAGGTTCAATCCTTGGTGCATGCACTTTATTTTTATTCCATTTACTCTTATTTTTGGCAAGGCCCACATAAGAGCCCACCAAGAGTTATGCTAATATTCCTAATTGGAACTCATTTCTATTTATGTTAAAATTCTACCCAAGGTCCACTAATAGCCATGGTACTAGAAGGACTCATGTAAGGCCCATTACTACTTAGCTTTTCAATCTATATAAGAAATCATGCTAAGGTTCATGCTAGTATTCATATGTTACTCAAGAATCCATATAGGCATGATCAATATTTTAAAGAAAAATATTGAGAGGATTTTACGGTCATTACACGATCCGAGGGAGAGGCTCGCACGGGGCGAGAATTTATCTGCCCGGTCGGGGACCTCTCAGGGAGTGT
This sequence comes from Boesenbergia rotunda, assembly GCA_024364735.1. Taxonomy (NCBI): domain Eukaryota; kingdom Viridiplantae; phylum Streptophyta; class Magnoliopsida; order Zingiberales; family Zingiberaceae; genus Boesenbergia; species Boesenbergia rotunda. The sequence continues at coordinate 118,882 of JAGFNQ010001334.1, read as the reverse complement.
GGGTCGCCACGCGTCCAGCTGAGAGCTGATCCGAGGCTTCCTGGTCGAAGACATCTCAGGGAGCGTGGATAGCCACGCGTCGTCTGAGAGTCACGCCGAGGCTTCCCGGTCTAAGACATCTCAGGGAGCGTGGGCCGCCACGCGTCGCCTGAGAGCCGCACCGAGGCTTCCCGGTCTAAGACATCTCAGGGAGCGTGGGTCGTCACGCGTCGCCTGAGAGCCGCACCGAGGCTTCCCGGTTACCGAGGATTCCCGGTCTAAGACATCTCAGGGAGCGTGGGTCGCCACGCGTCGCCTAAGAGCCGCACCGAGGCTTCCTGGTTACCGAGGCTTCCCGGTCTAAGACATCTCAGGGAGCGTGGGCCACCACGCGTCGCCTGAGAGCCGCGCCGAGGTTTCCCGATCGTCGGAGGCATCTCAGGGAGCATGGATCACCACACGTCGCCTGAGAGCCGCGCCGAGGCTTCCCGGTCGTCGGAGATATCTCAAGGAGCGTGGATTGCCACGCGTCGCCTGAGAGCCGCGCCGAGGCTTCCCGATCGTCGGAGACATCTCGGGGAGCGTAGATCGTCGCCACGCGTCTCCTAAGAGCCGGGCCGAGGCTTCCCGGTCGTCGGATACATCTCAGGGAGGGTGGATCGCCACGCGTCGCCTGAGAGCCGCGCCGAGGCTTCCCGGTCGTAGGAGACATCTCAGGGAGCGTGGATCGCCACGCATCGCCTTAGAGCCACGCCGAGGCTTCCCGGCCTTCGGAGACATCCCAGGGAGCGTGGATCGCCACGTGTTGCCTGAGAGCCGCACCGAGGCTTCTCGGTCGTTGGAGACATCTCAGGGAGCGTGGATCGCCATGCGTCGCTTGAGAGCCGCGCCGAGGCTTCCTAGTCGTCGGAGACATCACAGGGAGCGTGGATCGCCACGAGTCGCCTGAGAGCCGCGCCGAGGCTTCCCGGTCGTCGGAGACATCTCAGGTAGCGTGGATCGCCACACGTCGCCTGAGAGTTGCACCGAGGCTTCCCGGTCGTCGGAGACATCTCAGGGAGCGTGGATCGCTACGCGTCGCCTGAGAGCCGCGCCAAGGGAAAGTGAGAGCGGATCTCGATTTCTAATTCGCGCACATCGAGCTGCTAGCTTACTTTGGAGAAGATTGGGACTTTCCTCCGATACGTGGAGGTTGCCAGTTATATCTTTCTACTAGTCCAGAGGGTGAGGGCTCCCTTGGACTGACTTGCACAGGGTCCTACATGCTCCTTTTGCCACCGCTTTCCCCTATTTGGACTACCCATATTTGGTAAGAGCCAGAAGCTTCCCCTGGCCAGGGTCTGCCACATGAGTTTTGACTGCGAGCCGCGGGTGGCGGAAAGGGGCGCTCATATTCTTCGGGAGTGATCCAGACCCAATTAGGCTCCTCCATCTCCACTTCCGATCAAGCTACTGGTGTCTCTCCTTCTAGCGCCAAATTTGATCCTGTCGCGAAACGGGGTGGCGATACCAAGGGTCGGATGGTCTTCCGAGTGACATGAGCGGATGAGGTGGCCGCGAGCTGGCCACGCTCCAACGTGGCTCTGCAAAACAACGACCGTGAGTAAACCCGCCGGGGATTTCCTCGGTCAAGCACTCCGACAGTCAAGTCAGTATCCGCAGGCATAATAGTATTGAAAGGAGGTAATAGACGAGAGGGCTCGCGCGCGCGTAGGCGGATGTACCTGCGGCAGGAGGAGTGCGAAGTTTATATAGCTGGGGGAGCTGACAACCCTTGTACGTGTGGACAAGACAAGGGTGTGATGGCTGTCAGCTCGTAGGGAGCACTTAAGAGTAGCGCGGCATAGCGCGGGTGCTCTAGCAGTACGAAAGTACTGGATCGGCTGATTGACCGCGAGAAGTGTCAGAGATGAGTAAGGTGTGCCGAACCCCGTTATCAGGGTCGTACCCTGGATATGATGACATAGGGGGTGTAGGGGTGAGATAGCCCGTACCCCGAGAGCCGACTGGCGAGTCCAGGCGCTGGGGGTCGAGTCTGGTAATGACCAGTGAGCGTGGGCAACCACGCGCCCGACTGGTAGAGTGGAAGCGTAGGGTACGCCCTGAGTCAGGGGTGGGCTAGGTGATTTTTGTCTGATTCTGTTGGGTATCCTGTCCTTGTGATGAGATCGGAGCGGGGTTTGCTACGTGCCCCATTATGGCGCCCGACCTAGCCCTAGGTAGGGGAATGGTCGTCGGTCGGCCCGACCGACCTCGTTTGCGGCCAACCGACACCTGTCCCGGGGTTCCCGGGCTCGGGAGCCCATCCAGGGATATCTTTGATGACCTGTCTGCTAAATCCTCCTGGCGCCAGGCTGGCTAGCGGGCCCGGCCTGTGAACCTACCCGTAGGCAAGGTCGGGATCAGCCATGTAAACTCCAATTGCCGTGAAGCAACTCCAAGAGATTGCAATTTCTTTTGCTTCAAGAAATTGCAGCGTGGTGAGCATTGATCGGAGACTTGAGAAATTTTGCATGGAGAAGAAATTTCTCCATGCAAAATCGGCGCCACACCGAAGGGGAGAGAGAGAGAGAGAGAGAGGAAGAGGAGAGAAAAAACTTAGGGTTTTCTAGTGTTTATTGGATCTATATCTGGATCGATTAACCTCTTGGTTTCATGCCACCATGAGGTATATATAGGGCTACGATCCCCACTAAAATTTCCTTCAATATTATCCCTAATATTGAGTATAATTGCATGAATAATAGTCATATTGAGTATGCTTCATGAATAATAGTTAGAGTTGTGGGAATTTTAGTGTAAGTGTTAATAGGCCTTATATGGGCTCTAAATGGTGGAAATTCCTAATGGATCTTAAATAACACTTGTTAGTTATCCTAATGGGCCCCATGAGGATAAAAGAAATAACACATCATGTAATGGGCCTTACTTTAGATGAGCTTGCAAAAGAATATAAAAAAGAATGAAATGAGGTAGGTGCTAAGGATCTAACCTTGGACCTGTGATTGTGAAGCAAAGGAAGAGCCAAGGAGCAAGAAGTTCTTCTTTCTCTTTCTAGGTGATATATATTGTTTGGAAATCTTTAGCACAAGTGTAAGACTCCCCTCACCTGCAACATAATAGTTCATATATGTTTTGTTCAAGTTCTTGTATGTTCTTGCGATGTGTTGCTAAAATCGTGAAGCTTTTCCCTATGAGCAAGTTTCAGCCAACATGAGTTTTAGGGCCTAGGTTTGTGTTTGATGCTATATGATGACTCCAATGTTTTCTTGATGTTAAGTTATGAGTTATGATGAAAAAAAAGATGAAGCAAAAAGACCCTTAAAAGTTTAGGCCAAGGCTCTCAAGAAGCCATAGACTTTTTGGCCATAAGAAGATGTTTGAGTTCTTTTTGACTAGCTAATGGTTTTTAATTACTTGTTAATGTTTGTTTGAGGGTTTTATATATATTTTAGGTCATGTTTCCCCTCTGAACATGTTCGGTTAATACCCTAAATAAGGATAAAAAAATGAGTTAAAGATGTCATGTTACTTGCTAATGCTTCCTAGTGTTAGAGTAAGTATTATATGCATGTTGTATGAATCAATTGCTTTTGTTTTTGTCATTTTCATGTTGATATGAACCTTAGAAATTTCTGATCAGTTTCTTAAATTAGGATTTAGGTTGGGTTAAGGCCACTACCTCACTTGATAATGCCCCTTTGTAGTAGGATATTCAATGTATGCATATTGTATGAGTTGTGTGATGTTGTGTTTTATGCCATGATAACCCTATCTAAATTTTTTGACTAGTAGAGTATATGTTGAATTATGGTTGAATTAAAGGTATCCATGTCTCATTATGCCATGATAGATGAAAAAAATGGAACAAGTTCCCTAGGTGTATCTCTTTGTAATAGGATATTCAATGTATGCATGTTGTATGAGTTGTGTGATGTTGTGTTGTGTTTTTATGCCATGATAACCCTATCTTAATGTTTTGACCAGTAGAGTATATGTTGAATTATGGTTGAATTAAAGGTATTCATGTCTCATTATGCCAGGATAGATGAAAAAAATAAAATAAGTTCCCTAGATGTATTACCCTTAGTTTTAAATTGAACATTATGTGTTTTGTGAATCATGAATGATAAGTTGGCATGTTATGAATTTTCTTACCATGAAATTATGTTTTCTCCATATTATGATTCATACTTGAAAGTTATGATGATATTTATGTTTTAAATGTATGCCTATGACATGTATGACATTATGAATAAAAGAATGTTTAAAGAGCGATTTCTAAGAAAAGAAAAGAAATGACGAACGAAATTGCTATGGAAAGAAAAGGAATCATGTATGCTATTTTACTTTATGTATTGACTTGTACCGGATCTTGAAAAAGGTCCAAGAGATGAGCTCCTAAGCAAGACCCCGGTTCTGGACTACCGTAGCTGTCCCTAGGTGCCAAGGTTGCCTAGTACCTTAGTAGGTCGGGATTAGCTACCTCATACTCTACTAAGGGATGCACGCAAATGATGAATGGGTACAAGCCAGGGATCCCAATGATGATGATATGTTAATGTTCAAGTATTATATTATATATATTTTTCAAAGAACATCCTTAATGTTTATGCACATGTTTATGTTTAATGATATTGCATATGCTATGTTTAATGCTTATGCACATGTTTATGTTTAATGATATTGTTTAACGTTTATGCACATATTTATGTTTAATGATATTGCATATGCTATGTTTAACATTTATGCACATGTTTATGTTTAATGATATTGCATATGTTATGTTTAACGTTTATGCACATGCTTATGTTTAATGATATTGCATATGCTATGTTTAATGTTTATGCACATGTTTATATTTAATGATATTGCATATGCTATGTTTAATGTTCATACACATGTTTAGGTTTAATGATATTGCATATGCTATGTTTAATGTTTATGCACATGTTTATGTTTAATGATATTGCATATGCTATGTTTAATGTTTATGCACATGTTTATGTTTAATGATATTGCATATGCTATGTTTAATGTTTATGCACATGTTATGTTTAATGATCTTGCATATGCTATGTCTAATGTTTATGCATATGATTATGTTTTAAAGATTATGCGAATGTTAAGTGCTTTAAGTACTTGCTCATGCTATATGTCCTTAATAACGACACACATATTCATGTTTATGTGTTTATGCTTATGTGCTTTAGATGCTTTAAGTATTTATTCATGTTATATGTTTATGTCAAATGATGTAGATTTCTACTTATATGTGATGTACGGATTTTGTGAGTAAGCAAGGAGCTTACTAAGCATTTTATACTTATAGTCTACCTTCTTATATTGCAGATCAAACTAAAGGGGAAGCAGCAGGAGGGCATGAGCGTGTGTGGCAGTGACTTGGCAGAACGATCCTACTGTTGTCTTTACTCTTACTTATGGACTTATTTCTCATAGACTTAATGTTGCTACTTATAAACTACATGTGCTAGTTCTTATGTTTATGCTTACTACTTGTTGGAGTTGAAGTTCTTTATGATATACATGCTTAATGTAGAACTATATACTTTCTTGTTAAATATGCTATGCTATGATTCACATGCATAAATTAGTTTAGTTAGAATGAAATTTATCCAATTGTATATGTTTATGATTTAGTATTATTTCCGCTGCTATATTTACGCTTCATATGCAATAATGAACGAAAAAGGAAAAAAAGGTAACACGTCGCTCACGTAAGGGGCGGGCGTTACAATCCTCCTGTCGCCAGGCTGACTGGCGGGCCCGGCCTGTGTACCTACCCGTAGGCAAGGTCGGGAGCCATGTAAACTCCAATTGCCGTGAAGCAACTCCAAGAGATTGCAATTTCTTTTGCTTCAAGAAATTGCAGCGTGGTGAGCATTGATCGGAGACCGTGAGCAATTTTGCATGGAGATGAAACAGCATTGATCTAACAGCAAGACCCCAAGTTCATTCCCACCGCAACAACCTCCACGGGGCAAAATTCCAATGACTGGCCATCGTCGTCGACTCATTCCGGACCACCCGTATATATATTCTATAAAAGAGAATAATTCTTCAATTTTTATTGAGATTCGATCGTTATTTAATTTTGTAAATTTAACCTGGGATGATGAATGAGCGTCCCGTCTATGGATAACTCTAACTCATCAACACCGAATATTAAATTACTGCATATTAAATAAAAATAAATAAATATAATAAATCATGCCAAAAATTTAAAATATCAATAATTTCCTAGAGTCGTTTTCTCTAAATAGAGTAAACTGCCTGGTTAGTGTCCATCGCTGATGAAGTGATGATGAGGTCTCCTTCAATGGCTTCCATGCTCTCCATCGCTGTCCTCCTATCATGGTTTACCCCGATCTCTTCGCACCCTCTCGATCCCCTCACTCCCGAAGAGCTCGCCACCGTCCGCCGCGTCATCCTTTCCTCCCCCCTCGCCGCCTCATCCACCTCCTTTGCCTTCCACTATGTGGGTCTCGACGAGCCAGACAAAACCCAAGTCCTCTCATGGCTCCACCGCCGGCCTCCCCGACGCGCCCTCGTGCTGGCTCGCGCCGACGGCGAGACACACGAGCTCGTCGTCGACGTCGGCCTCGCCGCCCTCATCTCGGATCGGGTCCACCGGGGGGACGGATTCCCCATCCTAACCCTAGAGGAGCAGGCGGCGGCAGTGTCGCTGCCGATTAACTATCCCCCTTTCGTGGAGTCCGTGCGGCGGAGGGGGGTGGCGCTGGCCGACGTCGTGTGCTCGACCTTCACGGCAGGGTGGTTCGGGGAGCAGGGCCGGGCGCGGCGACGCCTCGTGGTGGCCTGCTTCGTGGCGGGCGAGACCGTCAACCTGTACGTGCGGCCAATCGAGGGGGTCACGGTGGTAGTTGACCTGGACGAGATGCGGATCGTCGAGTATAGGGATCGGGTGGCGCCGCCGGTGCCCAAAGCGGAGGGGACCGACTATCGCGCGTCGACCAAAAAGCTGCTGGCGTCGAAGCCTGATGCGGTGTTGCAGCCGGCCGGGCAGGGCTTCCAAGTGGACGGCCACTTCATCAGGTTAGAAAATTAGTACATTTGACCGGAGATATCGACATTAATGTAACTACTGCTTCCCATTTTCTCAAACAGGTGGTCCAATTGGGAGTTCCACCTGAGCTACGACGCCCGTGCCGGTCTCATCGTCTCCCTCGCCTCCGTCCGTGACGCCCAGAAAAGCACTCGCCGGCGGGTACTCTATCGTGGCTTCGTGTCGGAATTGTTCGTGCCATACATGGACCCTGTGGAGGAATGGTACTTCCGGACCTTCTTCGACTCCGGCGAGTATGGGTTCGGCCTCTGGGCGTCTCCCCTCCAGCCGGCGGCTGATTGCCCAGCGAACGCCGAGTATATTGACGGATACTATGCCGGGCAGGACGGGAAGCCAGTCAAGCTGCCGCAGGTGTTCTGTATCTTCGAGCGGAACACTGGAGACGTTGCGTGGCGGCACACCGAGTTCGGATTCCCAGGCCAACTGGTAGTATCTGAATAGATTTTACAACCACAAGTTCAATTTTCTCTCAATTTATCTTAGTCGAGAGCTTTTAATCGCAATAATGATCGGAGATGATTGTTGTGCAGATTAGGGAGGTGGAGCCGGAGGTGAGCCTGGTGGTGAGGATGGTGGCGGCGCTCGGGAACTACGACTACGTCACAGATTGGGAATTCAAGGCCAGTGGCTCGATCAAAGTTGTGGTAAGCTCCCTTCCCTGCCGCAGAATCCAAGAACAAACAAAGAATTAGAATTAAAGTGCAGGACTAATCCTTCCATAACTTTGTAAAGGTCTCACTAACCGGCATACTCGAGGTGAAGGGCACAAACTACACGCACGCCGATCAAATCCCCGCCGGCCTTGACCCGCACGGCTCTCTTCTGGCCGAGAACACCATGGCTATTTACCACGACCACTTCATCACTTACCACCTCGACCTTGACATCGACGGCTCCAACAACACCTTCGTCAAGTCCAAGCTGAAGCCCACGAGGGTCACCGGTGGAAGCGTGCCTCGCCGGAGCTACTGGACAGTCGTCAGGGAGGAGGCCAAGACGGAGGCTGACGCCCGGGTGGCGATGGGATCTGTGCCGGCAGAGTTGCTAGTCGTGAATCCGAACAAGAAGACCAAGATGGGCAATGCGGTGGGGTACCGGCTTATCAGCAACACCGCACCGGTAGTCTCGCTGCTCGCCAACGACGACTACCCAGAGAAGAGAGCAGGGTACTTGAAGCAGCAGGTGTGGGTGACTCCATATAACAAGTCGGAGAAGTGGGCGGCTGGGCTTTACGTCGACAACAGCAGAGGAGATGATACCCTAGCAGTTTGGAGCCAGAGGTACGTATTATAGATTATGAATTCGACCATCGAGTTCTGGATTGAAATGTGAATTTTTTTCCAACTCAGAAATAGAGCGATCGAGAACAAGGACATCGTATTGTGGCACACCGTCGGCTTCCATCACATCCCTTACCAGGAAGATTTCCCGGTGATGCCGTTGTTGAGCGGAGGATTCGAGCTCCGGCCGTCCAACTTCTTTGAGAGCAATCCTTTGATGAATTCTAGCGCAACAGGGCACACCAACCGCACTTGCATCGCCTAAGACTCTACGCTCAGCGATTTTTGCTCAAACAGGGGCTTCAAGATTCAATCTTGACCAAAACAGATTGGATCGAGCTCTATGGACAATTGTGCCGTTGCATGGTGCGTTTTTTAATATTATAATAAGCGTTGTCTCTCGTTAATAAATGTATCTTCAGAGAATCTTTCACTGGCGTTGTCCGAAGCCACTCCCACATGTTTTTTTGCCACGTCAGCAGCATACCCGACAATCATGCAAAATCGACGGTCTTGGGAATGGATCGTAATTTTATTTTCAAAATCCGACCCGTCAAAATTAATTTTTTTCTTAATTATCTTGAAACCTATTACATTTTTTATTTATATTAATTGTTATAATACTGTTAAAATATAATATATATATATATAAGTAAAATTATAAAATACATATTATGATTTATTTTAAAATAATTATTTTTTTCTTAATTATATCTGAGTCCATTAAATTTTGATTTATGTTAATTAATGATAAAATAGATAATATATCTGATATAAATATGTATATTTTAAATTAAAATTATAAAATATGATTTATTTTAAAATAATTTTTTTAAATGATATTAAAAATTTAAAAAAAATAAATTTTGGACTATCAAATTTTAACCATTTAATATTATCCTAATTTTAATTAGAGCGGCTACACAGGCTTATTTGTGACCGTCTGAGCTGACTTACGATGAGTCAGTGATGGAGTGAGATATTCGTCATTTTTATGGGTTGAAATTTTTTTAATCCAACTCATTGTGGATTGTGAATTGCGGATTGTGGGTTTGATGGTAGCTATAAAGAAATATATATAGAAAAAATTATTATTTTTTAAATATCAATAAGATGATGACGAAAATCAATTTTGTCATGGACGGAGAATGTTTTTTATTTTTGAGTTATAGGAGCTCATATCAATTTTTGAATTTTAAAATCATCTGGATTTTGAATTCTTATTATTTTCATCAAAAATTTGAACAATATTATTATTTTTTAAATAAATAATTTTATTAACTTCTACATTTAACAAATTGCTGGGTCATAAATAGACCATATATCATAACAAGACGATGAGTTATTTAAATATTTAATATGTTGCTTTATTTACCTGAATTGATGATAGAATTTGGTATATCAAAGTAGTATTTGATCCATTAGTTTTTATCATTAAAAAAACCTCACCTCTAATTTGTAATGTGTTCGTGTATCGCCTTGCAAAATCAATATTGGCATAGCTAAGACTTGAAATAACACCACTATCCGTTGAAAGTTAGAGTTTGAACGTGGTTAAGTTGTATGAGAAAAGAGGGTTGGACAACCACAAGTCAACAACAAGGAAGGACAATAATTAGGGGCATAGCTACGTAGGGCTGAGGATATAGTTATAAATTTTGAAATTTTTTAAATTTTTTTTTAAAAAATTCCAATTAAAAACCTTTCAGTCGAACTCTTTTTCCTCTTTTCCCAAGTGAGATTTTTTTTCCTCTCTCTGTTTTTTTTCTCCTCTAATCCCGAACTTTTTTCCCCTCCTTTCGTTTTCTTCTTTCTCTGATCCTTTTCTTATTCTTTCCCTAAATCTATTTTTTCTCTCAAAATCATTCGCCACATATCACTGCTGTTGTTGTCCATGTCACTATTACTACACATCAATTGTCGTCAATCGTCACTTAGCCAATGCCAATGCATTACTGATGTTCCACAAAAAATACTTTTTGATTGAAGTAAAGTATTCTTGCTTGATTTCTTTCACTTCGCCAACGTCGTCATTTACTGTCAGCGTAGACCTAACCCCGATTTGGAACCGACGGTTCAACGGTTCGGAATCGTCGGTTCAACGATTCTGAGAGGATCAATCGTTAACCTTAATCATCCAAGTCTGAACTGCTGGTTCATGATTCATCATGGTCCGCCACGGTAAAATTATCATCTATTTTTAAAAAAATTAAAAAAATTATAAATTAACTGAACAATTTTTTTAATTAACTAATAATTTATAAATAATTATTATTTACTCTCAAATATTTTATTTTATATAATATTTTTATATAAAAAATAAAACTTTTAATTAACTATTAAATAATCAACTAATAACTATGAATGTCAATCTTATAGTAAATAAAATATTGGTCTTTTATCTAAGAGGCCCAGGTTTAAAATCTAGTAATATCATTCTTTTTAACACATTCCATTACTTAAAAAAACATCATTAAATGTTAAAAAATAAAAAATAAATTATCAATTGAACTGGACTGGACTAACGGTTCTAGTTAAAATAGACCTCTCAACAGAGCCAATTATAGTTCAAGCCCGATAACTAGGTAACTGGCCTATTGACCGGGTTACAGGTCCGAGCCATATCCGGTTCGGACCTGATCCCAGGGCAGGTCTATGATAGCGCCATCGTTGTCGCTTTGCCCTTCCTGAGTAAAAATCTTAGCTACACCACAAGCAAGGATACATAGATAACTCCGATGTAGAATTGGTTATTATCACATAATAAAGCTCATGCAAGAATTGGTGGTGACCACACAACAAAACCCCAAACTCCTAAACCCCAACAAAGAATACATAATACAATAAAATTGGGTGATAAGTTAATAATGCATGTATGAGAGTTAAAACTTGGTGACTACCCTATTACGCCAAAAGAATAGTCCACTTGAGTTTTAAGTTTAGGGAAATTTTTGTTGGACCTTGGATGACTATAGAGGGGGGGGGGGGTGAATATAGTCAGCCACTCAAAATTACTCCCCTCTTGAGCTTCTCTTTCTGCTATCAGATTAGCAGCGGAAACAAAACAGTAGAAAGAAATACAGAGAAGGAAGAACAAACCAAACAAACGCTAACACCGTGATGTACAAGGTTCGGGGATAACTTGTCCCTACTCCTTGGTGTACGGTTTTTCGGGCCTCGAAAACCGCTTTTTCGCGTCGCGGAAACCCCGAAAGCCCCAATAGAAAGGATCCGAGCGAAGAAAACCATTTCAAAAATTTACGAGTGCTCGTTTACATGCTTCAAAACCGATCTACAACCTAGATCTATTAGAGAAGAGAAAAACTACCTTTCGATGCGTGCCCCGCAATTCCCGCTCGCTCCTCGGTTGGTGTCGGATCTCAAGGATGCAAAGTAGCAACCCTCTAGAAGTATCCACACAAACAAGAGAGTGGAGAGGAGAGCCCAAAAGTGTGCTAGCACTTTTGGGGTCTCGGAAAGATGAGAGGAGAGGGAGAGCCAAAACCAAAAACTCGTTAGGAGAAGAATCAAATCACACACAAAAAACTCATATTGTGTGTATAAGTGGCAGGCCACTTAATGGCCATTATTGGCCATTAAGTGGCCGGCCACCACCTTCCATAACCCCCTTATTTGAATTCAAAATTCAAATGGGGAGGTTACTTAGCCTTGATGATGATGCCAAGTCATCACTTGGTCAAGTCAAGGTGATGTGGCTTGAGGTAAGTCAAACTTGCCTCTTATGGACTTTCCATATTTAGCCAAAGTCAAACTTTGACTTCATTATTCTCCCATGATTAGATTCATCCAACACTTGGATCAAACTCGAGTCCAACTCAAGTTGTCTAATTTGAGTCAAGTCAAACTTGCCTTTTATGGACTTTCCATATTTAGCCAAAGTCAAACTTTGACTTCATTATTCTCCCATGATTAGATTCATCCAACATTTGGATCAAACTCGAGTCCAACTCAAGTTGTCTAATTTGAGTCAAGTCAAACTTGCCTTTTATGGACTTTCCATATTTAGCCAAAGTCAAACTTTGACTTCATTATTCTCCCATGATTAGATTCATCCAACACTTGGATCAAACTCGAGTCCAACTCAAGTTGTCTAATTTGAGTCAAGTCAAACTTGCCTTTTATGGACTTTCCATATTTAGCCAAAGTCAAACTTTGACTTCATTACTCTCGGTCCATCATATGGGCTTATTCTCCATCTATTGCTCTATGTGTGTGACCCTATAGCTTCTTGTAACGTTGGCAATGCCCTTAAACCTATTTAAGGACATAAGCAATGAGAGGTATCTAGCAACACATCATTGCTACCCAAGTTACAAGAATGTCGAGATCCAACATCACCATTGTGACTATTAATTGTGATCATCACAATATGTGACAACGTCCTTCTATCCTCGATATCTAGATTGATCTTTCATGAGGCATAGACCGTGTCATCCTCCAATCAATCTATGTGTCTTGAACTCCAAGTAGACTCACTATAATCAAATAAGCTCAATATCTCATATTGCCTTATTTGGGCATGGTCATGCACTTAGTGATCTCACTCTATCAAGACTATGATATCTCTCCCGTCATATAGGAGGGATAGATCCCATCTACATCACTCACATCCCTCCGCATAATTTGTTACATACCCAGTAATCGCCTTTATAGTCCACCCAGTTACGGGTGACGTTTGACGAAACCAAAGTACATAACTCCTTATGTAGGGAACTATGGTGACTTCAGGTCTAAGGACTAATAGTCATACTAATAGTCACATGAGAAAGTATATGACACTCATATAACGATCCATGATACTTTCTCATGGCGGGCCATTCAGTATACATTCTCTAATGTATACCCATGTGTCAACTTGATATCTCATATCCATGACTTGTGAGATCAAGTCATCATGTTGACCTACATGCTAGTCTCTATGCATTAACATTGTCCTTGAATGTTAATACTTGACTAGGAATAATTAAAAGTAGTGTTCTCTATATCATCTCACTATCGATTCAACTAATCGATTGATATAGATAAGAACCTTCTACTCAAGGACGTTATTATACTAAGTTATTTGGCACCAATACACATAAGTATAATAGCCATAAGAAATGCCTTTATATATAAGAAATATATATACAAGAATATGATACAATGAGTCCAAAAAGTAATCATCATATGATTGGCTCTAGGGCTCTCACTAACAATCTCCCACTAGCACTAGTGTCAATCGCTGTAGTATCTAATACCCAATGACCTAGTGTGACCATCATGCTTCATCTGTGCCAAAGCCTTGGTCAAGGGATCTGCGACGTTAGCCTCTGTGGGTACTCTGCAAATCTTCACATCTCCTCGATCGATGATCTCTCGAATGAGATGGAATCGCCGTAGTATGTGTTTGGTCCGCTGGTGTGAGCGAGGTTCCTTAGCCTGCGCAATAGCTCCATTGTTGTCACAATAGAGCTCTATGGGATCAGATATGCTAGGAACCACCCCAAGCTCAGTGATGAACTTGCGGATCCAAACTGCCTCCTTTGCTGCCTCTGATGCAGCAATATACTCAGCTTCTGTTGTAGAATCTGCAACTGTGTCCTGCTTCGAACTCTTCCAGCTCACAGCTCCACCATTCAAGCAAAACACGAACCCTGACTGCGATCTGTAATCATCCTGGTCGGTTTGGAAGCTGGCATCAGTGTAACCCTTTACAACTAGATGCTCATCGCCTCCAAATATCAAAAAATATTCCTTAGTCCTTCTCAAGTACTTAAGGATATTCTTGACCGCTATCCAGTGACGTTCACCTGGATCTGACTGGTACCTGCTCGTCATGCTCAAAGCATACGAGACATCAGGACGAGTACATAACATGGCGTACATGATAGATTCTATGGCAGAAGCATAAGGGATCTTATCCATGTGGTCTCTCTCCTCTCTAGAAGAGGGACTCTGAGTCTTCGAAAGACTCACACCATGTGACATTGGCAGAATTCCTCTCTTGGAATTCTGCATGGCAAAACGGTGTAATACCGTATCGATGTATGTACTTTGACTTAGGCCAAACAATCTCTTAGATCTATCTCTATAGATCTTAATGCCTAGAATGCAGGCTGCTTCACCTAAGTCCTTCATTGCGAAACAAGTCCCCAACCAAGTCTTCACAGACTGTAGCGAAGGGATGTTGTTCCCAATGAGTAGTATGTCATCTACATACAAAACAAGGAAGACAACTGTGCTCCCACTAACCCTTTTGTAGACACAAGGTTCATCTTCATTCTTGATGAAACCAAACTGTTTGATTGCATCATCGAATCGAAGATTCCAGCTTCGAGAAGCTTGCTTTAGTCCATAAAGGGACTTATGCAGCTTGCATACTCTACCAGTATGCTTTGGATCTACAAAACCCTCAGGTTGTGTCATGTACACTTCCTCGAGGAGGTTTCCATTCAGAAACGTAGTTTTGACGTCCATCTGCCAGATCTCATAATCGTGGTATGCTGCAATAGCAAGCAAGATCCTAATGGACTTGAACATCGCGACTGGAGAAAAAGTTTCATCATAGTCAATACCATGAATTTGCTTGAAACCTTTAGCTACTAGTCTACCCTTATAGGTATGTACAAGTCCATCCATGTCAGTCTTTCTCTTAAAGACCCACTTACACCCAATGGGTTTGACCCCTTCAGGTGGATCAACCAAAGTCCATACTTGGTTGGTATACATGGAATCCATCTCGGATCTCATGGCCTCTAGCCATTTCTCAGAATCTGGGCTCATCACAGCTTCCTGATAGGTGGTAGGCTCATTCTTAATGATCATAACGTCATCATGGTCAGGCAAGAGAAATGAATATCTCTCAGGCTGACGACGTACCCTATCAGACCTGCGAAGAGGTAGGTCTACCAGAACAGGTTGTTGTTCCACAACTTCTTGTGTAACAATCTCATCCACAACTTCTTGTGGTTCCTGTTCAGTATCCATCAAGGGCTCAGTGCTATGGTCGTTGTCTTGAACTTCTTCAAGATCAAACGAACTCCCACTAGTCTTTCTAGAAACAAAGTCCCTTTCTAGAAAGACTCCAGTCTTAGCAACAAACACTTTGTGCTGACTGGGAATGTAGAAGTAATATCCCTTAGTTTCCTTGGGATATCCCACGAAATAGCACTTATCGGACTTGGGTCCCAGTTTGTCTGAGACTTGACATCTAACGTAAGCCTCACAACCCCAAACTCTCATGAAAGACATCTTGGGACTCCTCCCAGTCCATATCGTATATGGTGTCTTCATGACCGCCTTTGATGGAACACGGTTAAGTGTGAACGCTGCCGTGTCTAGAGCATATCCCCAAAAGGATATAGGAAGATCTGCGTGACTCATCATAGATCGTACCATATCTAAAAAGGTACGATTCCTCCTTTCGGATACACTATTCTACTGTGGTGTCCCAGGAGGAGTGAGTTGAGATAGAATCCCACACTCAGCTAAATAGTCACGAAACTCATGGCTCAAGTATTCTCCACCTCGATCTGATTGAAGTATTTTAATACTCTTGCCGAGTTGGTTTTGTACTTCATTTCTGAATTCTTTAAACTTTTCAAAGGACTCGGACTTATGTGTCATCAAGTACACATAACCATATCTACTGAAATCATCAGTAAATGTGATGAAGTATCTATAACCACCTCGAGCAGCAACATTGAAAGGGCCACATACATCAGAATGTATGAGTCCTAACAAATCTGTTGCCCTCTCGCTATGTCCACTAAAGGGAGTCTTAGTCATCTTGCCTAGAAGGCATGACTCGCATGTCTCATATGATTCAAAATCAAATGAATCCAGCAATCCATCCTTATGGAGCTGGGATAAGCGACTCTCATTTATGTGGCCTAAGCGACAGTGCCAGAGATAGGTTGGGTTCAACTCATTTGATCTCAACCTCTTGGTACTTACATTATAGATAGGGCGTTCTAAGTCTAGAATGTAGAGTCCGTTGATAAGATCTGCACTACAATAGAATATTTCATTTAAATAGACTGAACAACATTTGTTCTTAATTATAAATGAGAAGCCTTTCTTGTCTAGACAAGAAACAGAAATTATGTTCTTAGTAAGTGCAGGTACATAACAACAATCATCTAGTTCCAGTACAAGCCCAGAGGGCAGAGATAGAAAATAAGTTCCTACAGCAACAGCAGCAACTCGTGCTCCATTGCCTACTCATAGGTCCATCTCGCCCTTTGCCAATGCCCTGCTATTTCTTAGCCCCTGCACATTGGTACAAATGTGAGAAGCACATCCAGTATCTAATACCCATGATGTAGAAATAGAAAGGTTGACTTCTATAACATATATACCTGAAGTAGAAGGCTCGCTTCTCTTCTTCTTAAGATCCTCCAGGTATACCTTGCAGTTCCGCTTCCAATGCCCTGCCTGCCCTTGATATAATTGCTTGAGGTGGCCAATCATATCGTAAGCATTCATGTTCTCGTGTTGCTTCTGAAGCTCAGAGGACATGCAGCATAGCATTAGGCACGACACGTCTAACGCGTCGTCTTGATGCTTCTGATGAGCATCTCTAACGCTACGGATGGCTGAGGGTGGTGGTGCTTCAGGAACTGCTTGCTCTAGAACGTACAGCTTACGTTCCTGTTTGAGGACTATCCTCAAGTTCCTGTACCAGTCCAGGAAATTAGCTCCAGTGAGCTTGTCCTTCTCAAGGACAGATCGCAGAGAGAGAGTATTCGTGTTTGAAGACATGGCAATCTACAACAGATAAATGCAGAGAATAAATATCATATTCTAGTAATCATCTAATTAGGCCTTTAATTAAATGATGCTCCCACTAAATTATAGGAATTTTGGTGGAATCAAGTCATTGGAGTGGTCAAACCACACTACTAGATCCGTACCAATTTACTATAATTTATGTGGGACAAGATCCACATCATACTATGCCTTGAGTTAGCTTTGGCTAAATCGCCCAAGACTTAGTATGAT
>JAGFNQ010001334.1:33430-99889 GCA_024364735.1 Boesenbergia rotunda | reverse complement strand
CCAATAGAAAGGATCCGAGCGAAGAAAAACCATTTCAAAAATTTACGAGTGCTCGTTTACATGCTTCAAAACCGATCTACAACCTAGATCTATTAGAGAAGAGAAAAACTACCTTTCGATGCGTGCCCCGCAATTCCCGCTCGCTCCTCGGTTGGTGTCGGATCTCAAGGATGCAAAGTAGCAACCCTCTAGAAGTATCCACACAAACAAGAGAGTGGAGAGGAGAGCCCAAAAGTGTGCTAGCACTTTTGGGGTCTCGGCAAGATGAGAGGAGAGGGAGAGCCAAAACCAAAAACTCGTTAGGAGAAGAATCAAATCACACACAAAAAACTCATATTTTGTGTATAAGTGGCAGACCACTTAATGGCCATTATTGGCCATTAAGTGGCCGGCCACCACCTTCCATAACCCCCTTATTTGAATTCAAAATTCAAATGGGGAGGTTACTTAGCCTTGATGATGATGCCAAGTCATCACTTGGTCAAGTCAAGGTGATGTGGCTTGAGTCAAGTCAAACTTGCCTCTTATGGACTTTCCATATTTAGCCAAAGTCAAACTTTGACTTCATTATTCTCCCATGATTAGATTCATCCAACACTTGGATCAAACTCGAGTCCAACTCAAGTTGTCTAATTTGAGTCAAGTCAAACTTGCCTTTTATGGACTTTCCATATTTAGCCAAAGTCAAACTTTGACTTCATTATTCTCCCATGATTAGATTCATCCAACACTTGGATCAAACTCGAGTCCAACTCAAGTTGTCTAATTTGAGTCAAGTCAAACTTGCCTTTTATGGACTTTCCATATTTAGCCAAAGTCAAACTTTGACTTCATTATTCTCCCATGATTAGATTCATCCAACACTTGGATCAAACTCGAGTCCAACTCAAGTTGTCTAATTTGAGTCAAGTCAAACTTGCCTTTTATGGACTTTCCATATTTAGCCAAAGTCAAACTTTGACTTCATTACTCTCGGTCCATCATATGGGCTTATTCTCCATCTATTGCTCTATGTGTGTGACCCTATAGCTTCTTGTAACGTTGGCAATGCCCTTAAACCTATTTAAGGACATAAGCAATGAGAGGTATCTAGCAACACATCATTGCTACCCAAGTTACAAGAATGTCGAGATCCAACATCACCATTGTGACTATTAATTGTGACCATCACAATATGTGACAACGTCCTTCTATCCTCGATATCTAGATTGATCTTTCATGAGGCATAGACCGTGTCATCCTCCAATCAATCTATGTGTCTTGAACTCCAAGTAGACTCACTATAATCAAATAAGCTCAATATCTCATATTGCCTTATTTGGGCATGGCCATGCACTTAGTGATCTCACTCTATCAAGACAATGATATCTCTCCCGTCATATAGGAGGGATAGATCCCATCTACATCACTCACATCCCTCCGCATAATTTATTACATACCCAGTAATCGCCTTTATAGTCCACCCAGTTACGGGTGACGTTTGACGAAACCAAAGTACATAACTCCTTATGTAGAGAACTATGGTGACTTCAGGTCTAAGGACTAATAGTCATACTAATAGTCACATGAGAAAGTATATGACACTCATATAACGATCCATGATACTTTCTCATGGCGGGCCATTCAGTATACATTCTCTAATGTATACCCATGTGTCAACTTGATATCTCATATCCATGACTTGTGAGATCAAGTCATCATGTTGACCTACATGCTAGTCTCTATGCATTAACATTGTCCTTGAATGTTAATACTTGACTAGGAATAATTAAAAGTAGTGTTCTCTATATCATCTCACTATCGATTCAACTAATCGATTGATATAGATAAGAACCTTCTACTCAAGGACGTTATTATACTAAGTTATTTGGCACCAATACACATAAGTACAATAACCATAAGAAATGCCTTTATATATAAGAAATATATATACAAGAATATGATACAATGAGTCCAAAAAGTAATCATCATATGATTGGCTCTAGGGCTCTCACTAACACTTGGCGTGCCCGTAAGGTGGGCGATCCCTTGATCGTCGGTAGATCAAGCCCCGGTGAACCCGGATAAGATAGAGCCTCCTTCTCGGTGGAGAAACCTCTCCACAAATCTCACGGATGATGGAACTTGAGTACAGGAGATCACACAAGAAGGAATGCTCTCTCATATCTCACAAAGATGTAGTAGAACGCTTAAGCACAAAGCAACAGAGAGCTCGAACACAGCCCAGCCAAACTTCCCAAGTTTCTGTCTTGTTCCTTTCAGCTCCTCTGCTTCCAGCTTCGTCTCTTAAGCTCCTGCTCAACGTCGCCAGCTCCATCAGCACCACTGACTCACACCCTGACCCACTGACCTCTCTGAGCACTCAGTCCACTGGACACTCCTCTAGCTGAGCCTCCGTCAGTTGCCAGCCGCGCCTTCGTCAGTTGCCAGTTGCGCCAGACGCTGTTGAGACCTGAAAACACAATAGATCCAAACCTGCTCCAAGGAAAGCCTCCCATTGACCCTCCTTGAGTGTTTGAATCACCTGCTATCACCTGCACACTCCAACAGAGGCTTAGCAAATCGATATCAAATGAAATCAGCAAGTAGCAGAGAATCGGCAATGAAAACAGACGCGATCAGAAACTTCTGACAGCGTATTTGAATTAAAGTACTACTCCTGATCGGTCACCAGACCGATCCAGCAGTCTTCTGTACACTCCTGATTGGTCCCCAGACCTATCCAGCAGTCTGCTACATACTCCAGATCAGTCCCCAGACCAATCAGGTTGTGGCCTGATCAGTCACTAGACCGATCAGGCTGATCCAGACCGATCAGGCTCCAGCCTGATCGGTCAGGGTGAGAAACCTCGCGACAGTTGATCGTTTAGTTTGATCGGTCACGGTTTCTCCCTGATCGGTCACCAGACCGATCAGGAGACGATCAGTAGGTTTGCCAAAGTTACTGGAAGCTCCCTGATCGGTCACCAGACCGATCAGACATCGCTGGATCGGTCACCAGACCTATCCAAGAGGGAACTTCGTGCCAACTTCCCTGATCGGTCACCAGACCGATCCGGGCAAGGCCAAACCCACTCTTAGTCGAGAGAACCAGCCTCCGGCCCATCTCCGACTCGTGCTTGATCCCTCAGACCAAGACTCCATGCCCAGCTTCACTCACTGGGACTTCAACCTAGCCCTCCAACCTAGGATCTGGCTTCACTCACCAGGATTTCATCACCTAGCCCTCCAAGCTAGGACTTTTCACCCAACCCTCCAAGTTAGGACTTTTCGCCTAACCCTCCAAGCTAGGACTTTTCATCTAGCCCTCCAAGCTATGACTTTTCACCTAACCCTCCAAGTTGGGACTTTTCACCCAACCCTCCAAGTTGAGACTTTTCACCCAACCCTCCAAGTTAGGACTTCTTACCTAGCCCTCCAAGCTAGGACTTTTCACCTAACCCTCCAAGTTGGGATTTTTCACCTAACCCTCCAAGTTAGGACTTTTCACCTAGCCCTCCAAGCTTGGACTTTTCACTCAACCCTCCAAGTTAGGACTTTTCACCTAGCCCTCCAAGCTAGGACTTTTCACCCAACCTTCCAAGTTAGGACTTCGTGCCCAGTCCGCGACTAGGACTTAATCCCCATGCGTTTAACCAGACTTATATCAAAACATAAATCGGTGTCAACACCAAAACAATAATCAGGGTTAGACTGCATCAACAATCTCCCCCTTTTTGTTGTTTGACACCCCGATTTAAGTTTAGGCATTGATGATCAATTGAAGGCAGTTCAATTATCGTAAGGGAATCAAAATCCTCCGCCTACAATACCCCTAAACTTAATCAACCATTTTCTCCCCCTTGTCAAACATCGAAAAGGGTATGGTTATTAAGTTTGAACATACCTCCCCCTCAAACACGGGTCTCTCCCCAAATCCAAAATAATCAAAGGATAATTTTTGAATTGCATATGAAGGGCGCATATGATAAGTGTCATTTTATTGATCATTTTATATGCTTAAATCCGTGTTTGACCCATATTTTACTTGTGTAATTGTGGATTTACCCTAGGTTCTAGAATTTCTACTCTTTTTGGACCTAATTGCAAATCTTGATATATTTGAGTTGTTTTATCACTAAATTTTTGATCTACTTTTGTAAGCTTGGAAGGATCAAGAACCTAGGTCATGTTGGGTCAAATGTTGAGTCAAAAGTGGACTGGATCAACTGATCAAGTGTCAACTAATTTGGACCATCCGATGCAAGAACGGTTAGATCTAGACCATCTGAGAACTTTTGATTAATCCGAGCTGGGATTAAGGCTAATCAAGAAATCAGATCAAGATCTGAGAGTTTCAGCCCAATCGGAGATCATCCAGCCGTTGGATCACGATCAGAGAGATCTAGACCGTCCATTCAAAGATCAAGGTGATCTGAACCATCTGTTGCAAATCTGGCAGATCCGAGCTAACCCAAGGATGATCCTGACCTCTGATCAAAATCTTGAAAATTTGAGTCAAATCGGACAAGGATCCACCATTGGATGAAGTGGGATTAATCTCAGTCGTTCACTGTTCAACTACTTAAACCAATTCTCCTGTTCAGATCTGATGTCGCGTCTTCGCCAATTCCAGGTAGCTGTTCTTCGTTCTCCTTCATCAGTTCTTCATTTTTCTTGCGATTTTCTTCAGTGAAGGCGTGGCCAACTCGATCACGATCTTGGAGCAAGATCTGGATCTTTGGAAGAAGACTTCAGTAGAGATTCAAGCTCAGAATTGCCTTGGAGCAGAGTTGCGTGAGGGTTTCAGCAACTTCTGCAATCTGATCGATTCAATCGCGATCGCGTGCCATTTTCTTCAATTGGAGCTTACTGGAGGGTCCTCTGGTATTCTTCGATCATCATCCAATCATCATCAAACCTCGGAGTCGTGAGATCGAGGAGATCGGATTGGGTTTATCCAGCTGAGTGCAGAATTTGAGCAGATTCGACAGTGAAGCAAGTTTCCACTGATTTGTGAGTTGAAGGGGTTCTTGGCTTGCCCTTGCGTGACGAACAAGGAGGTCTTGATACAAGTGAAGGATCGAGGATTAGTTTCTTATTGTATTTCTTTTTGGCATTAGCCGTAATCTCATTCTGCAAATTAGTTTCGTTCAGATTTTGTATTAGATGCTCAAGTTTCCTTTTCTGAATTGTTTTTGCTGTAATTAGGTTTTCTTTTTGCATTCGAGTTAGCTAGATCACTTGTCTAGTGCACAATTGCTTAATTTCAATTGGAATTTCTGCTTTTTGTACCAGTTCTCTATTCCTTTTCTTTGTGTCTCAATTAGTTTTAGAATTCTGCAGCTATTCCAAATTCAGTATGTGTTCAGTTTTGAGTCCTAGGATTAGAGATAATCATTTAGCTGTTAATTCATTCAGTCTTAGCTTACTTTGAACTTGAAACATTGCTTAATCTAGCTTTATTTCTGTACTCATGTTCAGCTTGTTGCGTATCAAGCTTTTTGACTGAGTATCAACTTTGTTTCAGTAACGTCAGCTTATAGTTTCTGAATTTGAGTCAATTATACATTGGTTCTTCATTATACTTCCTAAACATTTGAGTGTGCATTCGATTCCTACCTGTTCTACTGTTCTGCATTAGGTTATTGCTTACATTTCTGAGTTTCTGCATTCAAGTTCTGCCTTGTTAGCTGCAGTTCAGAAGTTTGTATCAAGCTTAGCCTTAGCCTTTTTGAATCTTTACCGAAGTTGGGTTTATGCATCAATTTCAGTTGTTTTGTTGTTGTTCTGCTTTTGGGTTGCAGCTGTATGTTTGAACTCAGATTCTGTTTTATGCCGTTGCATCACTGCATCAGATTTATCAAGCCTTCATGTCCATATCTGCATTTGATTTCTCAGTTCAATCTTTAGCTCTTGTTCTGAAATTCTGTAGCAGTTTCTTTTTCTTAATGTCAGCTTGTTCTCCATTCCAGAATTTCAGATAGTTTATGTAAACTAGCTTCTGAATTCCATTACCCATCTTTGCATATGAGTTTTCCCTTTTGTTGCTTGCATATTGTGTCAAATTAGGTTTCGTCAGTGCCTTTGTATTGAATTGTTTTAGATTGCTAAACATTGTGTCAATTCGTTTGCTTTGCATTGGGCTTGCATTTAATATCAGATTAAATTTTCATATTCGATTAAGTGAAATTGTTTGATTAGGTTTCTTATTGGTTAAGTTCTTTAGCTACCATTACCTTGGTTATTTTCTTAGTTAAATTTCCTTGCTTTTCATTGCTTTTCCATTCCTAATTGAAACCAAACCCCAGTTTTATTTGAAACCCAAAAATAACGACACATAAATGCAAGCTTGAATCACACAACTTGAACTAGTCCCGAGGAAAAAAATACGACCTGTGGCCCCTTTACTACGCTTTTATTCTTTAATTGCAAAAAGGGTTTCCAGCATTTATAAATATCTAAATTTGAGACCCACATTCGTGACACTCATTCTGGGTCCATCAGCATACCATAAATGTATCATGGCAACAATATATATGCATCATACGCCAAAAAGTGTGAATTTCACATGAAAACATATACAGAAGTATATCATGGTCAAACATGTATATGTTTCATATGATAAGTAAGGAATGCAGCTATATCCGACACATAATTCTGACTGGTCTCGGTGAACGATAAGATTCATTGATTACTTAATACAGGAAAAATGTCTGATTAGTTTGGGGAGCGATTAGATTTCAGACAGATTTCTGAAACTCTGATACATTCCTGATCAGACTGCATTAACAATTTACATTCCAAAACAAAGGTGTAGACTCCATTAATATTTGTCATTTCAGAAAAATTTCTGAAACACGACATTAAGAACAAGAGTCATGACTCAACAACTCTTTCTTATGAATTTGAACATTCCAACATAGGTTTGTATCAAATCAGCATTTTAATACTTGATGTTTCAAAAAAATTTCTGAGGATCAAGAGTCTCAAAAGTTCCTTAGAAATGAATTTGTATTCACTTAGTACTAGGTTCATGTTCTTGGAATAATCAGGTGTGTATCAGATTTGTTTGTATCAAAATGATCAGGTAATCTGATACAACTTGATGAAATGAGATCGGACTGAGGAGTAGTCTGATACCTCTGATCAGTGTTGATCTGATCGGTCACCAGACCGATCAGAAGGACTCCTGGTGACCGATCAGAGTGAGTCCTGATCGGTCGGTGGACCGATCAGGTCTGATACAAAAAGTTGTTTGTTTCAGAAACTTGTTTGTTCCGATCAGATTTCACAAACAAACTTTCAGAAACCCTTATATGAGTCAGAACCACGTTTGATTCGACTCTCAGCTACTTCTAAACCCTAATTCAATTAGAGTTAATCCATTTGTTCCTAGAAAGGGTTTCCCTTACCCAAAATATATTTCTCTACAAAGAAAAACATTAAAGGGAATGTTCAATTTTGTTCAAACATTTATCAATTCCATAATCCCTAACTTTGTCCAGCAAGTTTGTATCAAAATAGTATCAAAGTATGATCAATATGCTCTAAGCATGAACTTGAGTATCAAAAACAAGTTTGTATCAAGGCATGATCAGATTACATGATACACAAGATATGATCAAATTTTCAAAACACACTTGTATGTTTGATGAATGTTTATAACATGTTTCCAAATTTTGATCGTTTTATTTAAATTCATGGATTGGATTGAAAAATTCATAGTTTTAAGTGTGTATCAAGTTCATGGTTCCAATCAAGTTTGTACCAAAATGAAGCATAGCATAATGTCGACAGGAAATTATTCATGCTCCTTTGATCACAATGAATTCATCATCATAAATTTGTACTTTACTAATAAGAAAATTCACAAACATGTATCTATTTAACTATGGATCACAAAACCATGAAGTTATCTAAATTTATGAAGTGTAGGCAATTCCAAAGAAAAACCTAATTTAGACCTCTTGTTGTGGTGAATGACAATTCATCTCAATTCATGGGTTTGGAGCACCCAATATCAACCACCCATGTTGATAGATGCTCCCCCTCAACCCATGCTTATACAATTCTAAAGATAGAAGTTTTAGGTACCCAAATTTTGGGACCTAATGCATCAACAATGAGGGACTTAGGCACCCATGCCTTAGTCTTTTTCTTTTTAACCTTTTGAACCCTAGAATCATTTGATGATCTAAATTGGGTTCTTGACATTAATGATACAAAGGTTGGTTCCTTAGGTCGGTAACCTATACCGGCCTTATTGTAAACCGCCCTTTGGAAATTGAGTATCATGTCTAAGGTTTTGGAGCTAGATGAGAATTTCTCAAGAACATTCTTGAGATTTTCAACTTCGCTCTTTAAGTCCTTATTTTCATTTTCAAGGATCTTAACATGCAAGTCATCAATTACCTCATCCTTAGAGGTTTTTAAATGTTCTACTTCCAATTTCAATGACTTAACCTTATTCTTAGATTTCTTTAACAATTTGGTTAAACATGCGATAGCTCTATAGCACTTATCTAACTCGGGAGTGATTACCTCTTCATCATCCGAAGATGATGAAGGCGCGGTTGAGGAGATACTTGATTCTTCATCACTTTCCTCCTTTGACTCCTCTAGTGCTATGAAAGCAAAGTGATGGGTGTGCTTCTCCTCGTTTCCTGCCACAAAAGCAACCCCTTTCTCTTTGGAACCTTGGTTAGAGATCTCATGTAATTCCATTTCACAAAATAGATCTTCTAACTTAACTAAGGAAAGATCCTTGGAAACCTTGTAGGCATTCACCATGGATGACCACAAAGTATTCCTTGGAAAAACTTTCAGAACTAACCTTACTAGATCCTGATTTTCTACCTTTTCATTGATGGAGTGGAGCCCATTGAGGATCTCTTTGAATCTTCCATGGATTTCACTTACCTTTTCATTTTCTTCCATGGACAGATTTTGGAGTTGACTGTGAAGGAAGTCCTTCTTGGCTATTCTGGTGTCTTGAGTTCCTTCGTGGAGCTCAATGATTTTGTTCCAAAGATCTTTAGCACTTGTAAAAGGACCCACCTTGATCAACTCCTCCTTAGTCAACCCGCATTGCAAAGTGACCACCGCTTTGGCATTTGCTTCACCTTTTCTTATTTGCTCAGCCGACCAACTTGAGAAATCGAGATCTTTTCCTTCAACATCTCTTGGAGGGATGAAACCTTCTTTGACCGAGAACCATATGCTCATGTTTGTCTTCAAATAAAACTCCATCTTCGATTTCCAATATTAAAAATTTGTGCCGTCGAAGAGTGGAGGTCGGTTTGTGCTCATTCCTTCTCTTCCAGTCATCATGTTGATAACTCTCGGATGTTAAGTCGCTTGTACAGAGCCCCAAGCTCTAATATCACTTGTTGGACCTTGGATGGCCATAGAGGGGGGGGGATGTAGCCAGCCACTCGAAATTACTCCCCTCTTGAGCTTTTCTTTCTGCTATCAGATTAGCAGCGGAAACAAAACAGCAGAAAGAAATACAGAGAAGGAAGAACAAACCAAACAAATGCTAACATCAAGATGTACAAGGTTCGGGGATAACTTGACCCTACTCCTTGGCGTGCCCATAAGGTGGGCGATCCCTTGATCGTCGGCAGATCAAGCCCCGGTGAACCCGGATAAGATAGAGCCTCCTTCCCGGTGGAGAAACCTCTCTACAGATCTCACGGATGATGGAACTTGAGTACAGGAGATTACACAAGAAGAAATGCTCACTCAGATCTCACAAGGATGTAGTAGAACGCTTAAGCATAAAGCAACAGAGAGCTCGAACACAGCCCAGCCAAACTTCCCAAGTTTCTGTCTTGTTCCTTTCAGCTCCTCTGCTTCCAGCTTCGTCTCTTAAGCTCCTGCTCAACGTCGCCAGCTCCATCAGCACCACTGACTCACACCCTGACCCACTGACCTCTCTGAGCACTCAGTCCACTGGACACTCCTCTAGCTGAGCCTCCGTTAGTTGCCAGCCGCGCCTTCGTCAGTTGCCAGTTGCGCCAGACGCCGTTGAGACCTGAAAACACAATAGATCCAAACCTGCTCCAAGGAAAGCCTCCCATTGACCCTCCTTGAGTGTTTGAATCACCTGCTATCACCTGCACACTCCAACAGAGGCTTAGCAAATCGATATCAAATGAAATCAGCAAGTAGCAGAGAATCGGCAGTGAAAACAGACGCGATCAGAAACTTCTGACAGCGTATTTGAATTAAAGTTCTACTCCTGATCGGTCCCCAGACTGATCAGAGAGGACCCTGATCGGTCACCAGACCGATCCAGCAGTCTTCTGTACACTCCTGATTGGTCCCCAGACCTATCCAGCAGTCTGCTACATACTCCAGATCGGTCCCCAGACCAATCAGACTGTGGCCTGATCGTTCACCAGACCGATCAGGCTAATCCCAGACCGATCAGGCTCCAGCCTGATCGGTCAGGGTGAGAAACCTCGCGACAGTTGATCGTTCAGTTTGATCGGTCACGGTTTCTCCCTGATCGGTCACCAGACCGATCAGGAGCCGATCAGTAGGTTTGCCAAAGTTACTGGAAGCTCCTTGATCGGTCACCAGACTGAGCAGACATCGCTGGATCGGTCACCCGACCGATCCAAGAGGGAACTTCGTGCCAACTTCCCTGATCGGTCACTAGACTGATCTGGGCAAGGCCAAACCCACTCTTAGTCGAGAAAACCAACCTTCGGCCCATCTCCGACTCGTGCTTGATCCCTCGGACCAAGACTCCATGCCCAACTTCACTCACTGGGACTTCAACCTAGCCCTCCAAGTTAGGACCTGGCTTCACTCACCAGGATTTCATCACCTAGCCCTCCAAGCTAGGACATTTCACCCAACCCTCCAAGTTAGGACTTTTCACCTAGCCCTCCAAGCTAGGACTTTTCACCTAGCCTTCCAAGCTAAGACTTTTCACCTAACCCTCCAAGTTGGGACTTTTCACCTAACCCTCCAAGTTAGGACTTTTCACCTAGCCCTCCAAGCTAGGACTTTTCACCCAACCCTCCAAGTTAGGACTTTTCACCTAGCCCTCCAAGCTAGGACTTTTCACCTAACCCTCCAAGTTGGGACTTTTCACCTAACCCTCCAAGTTGGGACTTTTCACCTAGCCCTCCAAGCTAGGACTTTTCACCCAACCCTCCAAGTTAAGACTTTTCACCTAGCCCTCCAAGCTAGGACTTTTCACCCAACCTTCTAAGTTAGGACTTCGTGCCTAGTCCGCGACTAGGACTTAATCCCCATGCGTTTAACCAGACTTAAATCAAAACTTAAATCGGTGTCAACACCAAAACAACAATCAGGGTTAGACTGCATCAACAATTTTTTCCCTTAACCCGCGAGCCAACCCAAGCCCATTGTGGCCCAACATTTGCGGATCGCGAGACCAGCATGTTGGCCCACCTGGGCCCGCCTTTAAATACATTGATAAAATTTTAACCCAACCCGCTTAAATTGTTTGGCGAGACCGGCCAACTCGGCAGACCCAACTCAAATTGACAGTTTTAATCTTAAATGTCCAAAATGATTATAATTCATGGTTGGGAAGATTAATGGTTCGGTTCACGGCTTGCCATTCAAGATTATTATATAGAAAAAAATTAAAATTATAAATTTTAATGGTTCAATTCATAGTTCATGGTTCGATTCACTGATCATCCAAAGTCTTCTACTTCGTTATCTGAAAGTTCTATTCCTTTGATTCTTTTTTCAACTCTTGTCCAATATCAAGTAATTCTTGGGCTTCTAAAGAGTTGGGAGACAAAGTAGATTGTCGTTCATCTAATATATTATCTCTGGTACTAAATGTCTATTCTACCACAAAAGTTAACACTGGACAAGCTAAAATTTCTTTTACGATGATGGAGAGGATGAGAAACTTTTAGCCTTATGTGACCACCACCATAGAATATCAAAATTTGATTCGTTATCTGGTTCAATAAAACCAAAATAAATTATAAAATAATTCTCATGTTCCTTTCTGGAACTTGAGGAAACTCATGGATATTTCGCCTATTCTTTTAATAAAAATTATGCTCTGTAAGTTTTAAATGTCTACTATTAGTACTAATATTTTGTCTTTTAGATATATTAACTTCTAATCCATACTTTGTACTATAATATTTATAAATATCATATAAAGAATTTTTGATATTATCACTACAATAAATTTCACTTTCCGCAGCACACAATTATACTATCCGCAGTGCGCATCGCACGTTACACAACTGCAGCATGTTACAATTAATAGCATAAGACATCGACAACACGCACCGAGCGTTGTGTTAAGAACATTCGTAGCATGCATCTCATGTTATAGTTAATAGCAATCACAACGCGTGGTGCGCACTACAGTTAAAATATCATAGAATTATCACAACTATTTATTTAAAATATATAATCTAAATTTAAAATTTAGACATTATTATAATTCATCCATTACTTAAAATAAAAATTATAAATTATAAAATACAATCAAAATATGAATACATAATTTTTATTCATTTAATAATCATTTTACAAAACTCATAAATTTCTCTAAATAAACTACAAAATTCATGAATCACTAATAATCAATGATTTCACTGTCAATAGTGTTCCAACACTACTTCAATTTAATATACAACCAATAGTGTTCCATTGGCCATAAGTATTTATGTCGTTTTTAAGACTTCTATCTTAGTCTTCATCTTATCTAGGAGTTTTTCACTGATATATGTTAGTGTGCTCATTTATGTGTCAAGATACTCTTGTATATTTGTGGATAATTATTTAATAAGGATAAATATTTATCATTAATCATTTATTTTTCTGTACGATATAGTTAATGGTAAAGTTTCATAGATTAATGGTTATATTAAAACAATCCTCGATTAGATAGATATCTAAAGGGTACATAAATATCTAAATCAACGCTGATTATGACTAGGTCGAGAAAGATCGAGGGATAGATATCTATGTTGTACTATTTGGGGGTGTCTTGAGTTTAGAGGTACACTGGACATGACCCGCTTGAGAGCAGACTACATATTACGCATCATTGATCATTCCTCTTAATGAAAAAGTGTAATTGATCTTTTGATTTGAGGCATTCATTTATTCTATGCGTGGAGTTATATACTTTGACACTATTAAAAGCAGTCTTTCATCAAATTGTGAATATATAATATGGTAGTTAGGTATATGGCAAAAAGTAGAGAGAATAGTGTTGAGTCAATAGAAGATTCATCGCTCTCTTGGATTAGAGAGTTAACATCCTGATCGCTTGATAGAGATATTAGTGACTCGAAATCCATGGTCATGGAAGGAATGTTTTATCATTCAAGAGGAGTCTATAATATCTTGGAAATCAAGTCAAACATTTATTTTGGTGATGATACATAGTGCACCCAATTAATTGGGATGTAGGGTAGAGTTAAAGAGATTGAATTATATAGTAATCAGTTCATGATGATTTATAGTTTATGACTATTATTCTATCATGTTTGACGACTAAAAACTATTGCTTGATAGTTATCTTAGTCTGTGTATGGATTTACACTGGTTCATGTATAGAACCTAGAGGGTCACACGTATAGCATGTAGACATAAACATTATCTATAATTGATTATTTTAATGGATACTAAAATTAATCAATTTATTATTTCTAAATTAGAATTAATTAGATTATTAATTAATTCTAAAATATTAGAAATTAAAGTGGATCAAGATCAAATATGGATTTATTTGATCCAAAGAAGAGAGAACTTGAATGACCACTGATAGGGTTGAATAGCCCGTGGCGGGCACATGGGATGAAGAAGCTGCATTAGTCGAGTCGAAATGACCCTCCTCCCCGAGCCTCAGGACTCCCCCTCGGGGAACACGCCTCGGAAGGATGGACAAAAGACCCTTCCTGTGATCCTTCCCGGGACCCCCCCCCCCCACCCCCTCGAGGAGTTGGGTCCCTAGAGCCCGTCGGGAATTATAGCGCCTAAGCTCACCCGGGTCAGAAGGCCCCGCGCTCACCTCGGGGTGGAAGGTCCCGAGCTCACCTCGGGGTAGCGCAACCCGAGTTAGCTTCAACCTCAAGCCACGGTCCTCCTCCCCCCTTTGTTTAACGGACCTATGGATAAGTCTCCCCGTCGTAAGGAGTCATCATGACGCTTCATTATCGCAACGGGTCGAAGCGTGGTAACGGCGCAGACTGTTTCAAAGGTTAGCCAGTAACCGCCGAAAGAAGGGGTGGACGTGACATAAATCACAGAGACGTGGCACGAGATGAGGGAATGCACTAAGTCTACCGCCATCGGTATAAAAGGTAGTTCAACCCCTCCGGTAAGGGGGTGACGCTCTCTCCACCCTACATACACTTTTCCTTTCTCGCTACCTTTACTCTCCATCAAGACACTGACTAATTGAGCATCGGAGTGGACTCCGCCGGACCCTTTCCGGCGTGTCCCCTAACGCTTGTATTAATCTTGCAAGGCACGGAGTTCCTCCCCTCTGCAGTGACTTCCACGTGGGCAGACCCCCGGTGATTGGATATTGTCGTCGACTCCTTCCCGAACAAATTTGGCGTCGTCTGTGGGAATCTTGCAAAGCACCTGAAGGAGCAACGATGACAGGATCAGAAGGACAACCCCTTGCTCCTACGGGGGAGGACCTTGATCTGCACAAGGTCTTGCCATAAGACCTAGCCAACCAGTGAGAAGAGGGAGGACCCAAGGAGGAGTGGAGGGAGGTCGAGAGTGAGGAAGTGTAGATTCACCCTCAGCGAGGAGGAGGTGGTACGCATATCGCCCTCGACCTCTTGCTGAAATTAAGAAGCTGTCTCATAGACTGTCTGCGAAACCATAAAGACATTTTTGCTTGGGCCGCTGAAGAGATTAAAGGTCCCATCAGTGTTGGCCATGTACCACCTGCATGTTACGCCCGGAGCCCGTCCTGTGAAGCAAAGACGGAGGCACTTTGCCCCTGACCAAGATAAGGCTATTCGCGATGAAGTTCAGAAGTTATTGAAAGCCGGACACATCAAAGAAGTCCAATTTTTGGCCTGCTTGGCCAATGTGATCCTCGTCCCCAAGCCCAGAGGCAAATGGCGGGTCTGCATCGACTTTCGTGACTTGAACAAAGCTTGCCCGAAGGACTGCTATCCCCTACCTCGGATAGACCGGTTGGTGGTTTCTACGACCAGTTGTGAGTTCATCTCGATGTTAGATGCTTACTAAGGCTACCATCAAGTCCCGCTCGCTCTTGAAGACCAGGAGAAAGTCAGCTTTGTGATGGCCGATGACACATATTGCTACAACGTCATGCCTTTCGGCTTGTGCAATGCTGGTGCTACGTATCAGCCAATGATGGACAAAGTCTTCAAGCATCAGATCGGGAGAAACATCGAGGTATACGTGGACGACATTCTAGTAAAAACTGACAAGGGAGGAGACATGATAGCCGACCTCGAGGAAACGTTCGCCACCTTGAGAGCCAACAGATTGAAGTTGAACCCTGTTAAGTGCCTGTTCGGCATAAAAAGCGGCAAGTTCCTGGGATACATGGTGACAGAGAGGGGAATCGAAGCCAACGTGGAAAAGGTAAAAGCCTTCTAGATATGCCACCCCCGTGCAACTTAAAGGAGGTGCAGCGGCTAAATGGAAGGATCACGGTGCTATCCCGGTTCATCTCCAAATCCGCAGACAAGACCCTCCCCTTCTTTAAGATTTTGAGGAAAGCCGCCAAGTTTCAGTGGGATGACCAATGCGAGAAGGCTTTTACATAATTGAAGGTTTATCTCGCTGCCCCCCTTCTTCACAAACCTGTGGTGGGGGAGACCCTGTTTGTCTACCTGTCGGCCACAGAGCAAGCGGTAGGCTCGCGCGCTTGTCCAAGAGCAAGATCGGGTGCAATATCCCGTATATTTCTTCGGACACCTTCTAAAGGACGCCGAGACACGCTACACCACGATGGAGAAACTGGTTTATGCCTTGGTCTTGATGGCTCAAAGGTTAAGGTCATATTTCTTAGCCCATCCCATCGTGGTCCTCACCAACAACCCGCTTGCTCGAGTCCTCACTAATCCCGAGGATTCGGGCAGGCAAATCAAATGGACGACGGAATTGAGTGAGTACGGTATCGAATATCAGCCTCGCGCCGCTATCAAGGCCCAAGCCCTTTCCGACTTCATGATGGAGACTGTTCCAGAGGCCGAGGCCGAAGGAATGTGGAAGGTCTATGTAGATGGATCCTCCAACAGCCTACATAACGGGGTTGGAGTGCTACTAATTTCCCCTAGGGGGGACACGTTACATCTATCCATCAGGCTCCACTTCAAGGCTACCAATAACGAAGCCGAGTATAAGGCAATCCTAGCGGGGCTGCAAGCAGCCCAACATATGGGAGCCTGTCAGGTCACAGTATACTCAGACTCACAATTGGTAGCGCAACAGTTAAATGACGACTTTGAGGTCTGTTGTGAGCGCCTGCATAAGTATGTATCCCTCTACGACCAGAGGAAGGCCTCCTTCTCGGAGGTCATCTTGCAGAAGATCTCCAGGTCAGACAACATGCGGGCCGATGAGCTGGCTAAACTGGCCAGCTCCATATCCACCTGGCAGCTAGGCGAGCCTCGCATAGTGGAAGAGACAGCCGCACAAATTAGAGAGGGAGACGAGGGCAACAGCTAGATCGACTGAAGGGATCCCTACATAACGTTCCTATGGGATGGGACAATTCCCGGTGGGGATCAAGGGGACCGACTATTTCACCGTCGGGCAGGCAGATTCACACTGGTCGGGGATCAGTTGTATAGGAGGGTCTTTGCCTGGCCCCTCCTAAAATGCATCGGGTCGGAGGAGACTGACTACGTGATGAGGGAGGTATATGAAGACATCTGCAGGAGTCATATTGGAG
This sequence comes from Boesenbergia rotunda, assembly GCA_024364735.1. Taxonomy (NCBI): domain Eukaryota; kingdom Viridiplantae; phylum Streptophyta; class Magnoliopsida; order Zingiberales; family Zingiberaceae; genus Boesenbergia; species Boesenbergia rotunda. Next base: position 82,992 of record JAGFNQ010001334.1, on the reverse strand, counting down.
GAAAATCACTGTCCCGAAAGATCCTTTTGGCAGGATATTTTTGGCCCACCTTGCAAGCCAACACTCTCAAGTTCTTGGCTGGGTGCGAGGTCTATCAAAGACATCAGCATGTGACTCACCGCCCGACGGAGCCCTTGCGAGTTTCTACCGTATCCTGCCCTTTCGATCAATGGGGAATGGACATCGTAGGCCCCTTTCCCATTGGGCCCCAACAGAAAAAATTTCTGCTGGTCCTCGTAGATTACTTCTCTAAATGGGTAGAGGTCGAACCCCTGGCGAACATCACAGAGGGGGTGGTGATGAAAATCCTATGGAAGGACATTGTTTGTCGATACGGTATCCCTCATAAGCTGGTGTCGGACAATGGAAGACAATTCTCCAGATGCAAACTGAAGGAATGGTGTGAGGGGTTAGGAGTTCAACAGGCTTTTAACTCAATCGCATACCCACAGAGCAATGGACAAGCCGAGGTCGTCAATCGAGAGATCCTACGAGGACTCAAGATAAAGCTAGACCACGTCGGAGGCAGTTGGGTCGAAGAACTCCCCAGCATCCTGTGGTCCTACCGGACTACCCCGCGGGAAGGGACGGGTGAGAGTCCTTTCCAACTAGTCTATGGCGTTGTAGCCGTCATCCCAGTGGAGGTTGGGGAAGAATCCACACGATGACAATATTATCGTTAGGAGGACAACGATCAAGAGCGTCTGATTGATCTAGATCTCATCTCGGAGGTACGGGACAAAGCCGTAGCGAGGTTGGAGGCATATCGGAGAAGGATGCAACAAGCCTACTGTTAGGACCATGACCGTCAAGCTAAACGGCGGGGGGGGGGGGGGGGGGGGGGGGTGAATAGCTTCCTTCGATTTTTTTCCTACAATCGTTAGTGCGCAAGCGTAATATACGAAATAAAAACAAAAACTAACGAATAAGAATGACACATCGATGTACGTGGTTTAGAGATGATGCTCCTACTCTACGACAGTCCGTAAGGTGGACGATCCCTAATCCATCAGTGGATGATTCCCCAGAGCACCTCCGGTTAGATCTCGTAACTCCTTGTGGGTGGAGAAACCTCACCACAACTTCTGGATACTACCTGAGCACAATAGGCTACTAACCAGCTCTATCCAAGCAGGTTTCGCCAAGGAGAAAGGCCTTAAACGAGCTCCCTTAAATAGAGCTTGAGGTTGAATATGATCGTTACCAGTCGACTGCCCCAAGGGCAGTCGACTGGCCTCACTTGAATTCGAATTTCACAACGTGACCTTTCGAATTCTGGCTATATTAGTCGACTGCCCCAGGGGTAGTCAACTGGTCCTTTCCTAAGCCTAGGGTTACCCTTCTCGAGTACATTTCTCTTCGCACTCGAACCCTCCCGGCTTGGTTCCCGAGTACAATCACTCAACACTTGGACCCCTCACAACCTGGTTGACTCTTCAAACAATAGTCTCGATCTGTTACCTTCACGCCCTCTTCGTCTTCGGCTCCCGTCCCTCAGATGTGCACGCAAACCCTCGGCTTGCCTCCATGTCATCCTTCATGCATGCCTCGAAGTCCACGTCCCTTAGCTCACCGTCACTACTCCAGCAGCCTCGATCTATCACCTTTAAGCCTTCTTCGACTTTAGCCCTCGTCCCTCAGATGCACACGCAAGCCCATGGCTTGCCTCCATGCCATCCTTCAGATACGCCTCAAAGTCCGCTTCCCTCGGCTCATCGTTCCTGCTTCGTCCATGGTTCATCGGATGTGCACACAAGCCCACAGCTTGCCTCTATACCACCCTTCACCTGAAGCCATTCAACCAAGTTTATGTGTACCTGCAAACCTGCACACTCACATACACATATTAGAACACAATAAAACCCTAACTTAACCATATTGACACACACATCAAAACCCATGATCCTCCAGATCATACTTGAGTCGATTGCCCCAACAATCTCTCCCTTTTTGATGTGTGATAATATGTTTAAGTTAGGTAAAACAACAACAATTGAAAATCATAGACATAGCACCAAACAAGAGGCAACTTCCCCCTTAACCTATGCCCTTCACATAACTCTCAATTTTCCACAACACCAACTTAAGTTAAACCTAACTTAAAACCACCAATTTTCCCCCTTTGACACCATCAAAAAAATTGCCTCAATCAATCCTACCCCTAGTGCCAATGAGAACCCAAACCATTTCTGAAAAACCCTTAGAAATCACAAACACGAAAGATCAGTCGACTGATCCAACATCAGTCGACTGGTACCATTAATTTGCAAACTTACCAAAACATCAGTCGACTGCCCCTGGGGCAGTCGACTGATACAGTCTAAACTTGAAATTCCCAGTCGAATTTCAAAAATCCCTAGAAAATTCTACAAAATTTGAAAAAATGTAAGATTTTGCAAGCATATTTGTTAGGATATAACCTACCCTAGAAAAATATAGTTTCGTGAAAAATACTAAATATGCTTGACTTTTGGTACAAACTCTAATTATTTCAAAGTGTATCATTTTGTATCAACTCTCAAGTCTATATATGATTCCATGTGTTTGACAAACCCATCCATTACCATTATACAGGAGGAGGAGGAGGAGGAGGAGGAGGAGGGGCCTGATACATCAGGTTCCAACTCTGCATCATCGCGTACATCACATCCTGTTGCCGCTGGAATCCCTGATAGAACTGCGTGAGGCCATGGACCTCCTCCTGAGTGGCAACCTGCTTGCTTATATTCCTTTGGTCGGGTAAGCTGCTTCCGCAGTGCCTACCGGTCCCAGGCGCTCAGGGGATCATGAGGCATCCTGGTTTGCGTCCTTGGTAGGGAGTTTGTAGCAACCCAGACCAAGCCTAAGTACCCCGGGCATTAGCTGCACCGCGGGGTATTAGGGTTTTGGTTACTTGGTAGGACGTGTGCATTCCAGACCAAGCCTAAGCACCTCGGTCATCGGCTGCACCGTGAGGTATTAGGGTTTTGGATATTTAGTCGGGCGCATATATCCCAGACCAAGCCTAAGTACCCCGGACATCGGCTGCACCATGAGGTATTAGGATTTTGGATACTTGGTCGGGCGTGTATATCCCAGATCAAGCCTAAGTACCACGGGCATCGGCTGCACCACGAGATATTAGAGTTTTGGGTACTTGGTCGGGCGTATACATCCCAGACCAAGCCTAAGTACCCCGGACATCGGCTGCACCGCGAGGTATTAGGGCTTTGGGTATGTGGTCGGGCGTGTACATCCCAGACCAAGCCTAAGTACCCCAGACATCGACTACACCGCGAGGTATTAGGGTTTTGGGTACTTGGTCGGGCATGTATATCCCAAACCAAGCCTAAGTACCTCGGGCATCGGCTACACCATGAGGTATTAGGGTTTTGGATACTTGGTCGGGCGTGCACATCCCAGACCAAGCCTAAGTACCCCGGACATCGGTTGCACCGCGATGTATTAGGGTTTTGGGTACTCGGTGGGCGTGTATATCTCAAACCAAGCCTAAGTACCTCAGGCATCGGTTGCACCGCGAGATATTAGGGTTTTGGATACTTGGTCGGGCGTGTACATCCCAGACCAAGCCTATGTACCTCGGGCATCGGCTGCACCTCGAGGTATTAGGGTTTTGTATACTTGGTCGGGCGTGTACATCCCAGACTAAGCCTAAGTACCCCGAGCATCGGCTGCACCGCGAGGTATTAGGATTTTGGGTACTTGGTCGGGCGTGTATATCCCTGACCAAGCCTAAATACCTCGGGCATCGGCTGCACCGCGAGGTATTAGGGTTTTGGATACTTGGTCAGGCGTGTACATCCCAGACCAAGCCTAAGTACCCCGGGCATCGGCTGCACTGCGAGTTATTAGGGTTTTGGGTACTTGGTCGGGCGTGTATATCCCAGACCAAGCCTAAGTACCTCAGGCATCGGCTGCACCGCGAGGTATTAGGGTTTTGGATACTTAATCGGGTGTGTACATCCCAAACCAAGCCTAAGTACCCCGGGCATCGGCTGCACCGCGAGATATTAGGGTTTTGGGTACTTGGTCGGGCGTATACATCCCAGACCAAGCCTAAGTACCCCGGACATCGGCTGCACCGCGAGGTATTAGGGCTTTGGGTACGTGGTCGGGCGTGTACATCCCAGACCAAGCCTAAGTACCCCAGACATCGACTACACCGCGAGGTATTAGGGTTTTGGGTACTTGGTCGGGCATGTATATCCCAAACCAAGCCTAAGTACCTCGGGCATCGGCTACACCATGAGGTATTAGGGTTTTGGATACTTGGTCGGGCGTGCACATCCCAGACCAAGCCTAAGTACCCCGGACATCGGTTGCACCGCAATGTATTAGGGTTTTGGGTACTTGGTGGGCGTGTATATCTCAAACCAAGCCTAAGTACCTCAGGCATCGGTTGGACCGCGAGATATTAGGGTTTTGGATACTTGGTCGGGCGTGTACATCCCAGACCAAGCCTATGTACCTCGGGCATCAGCTGCACCGCGAGGTATTAGGGTTTTGTATACTTGGTTGGGCGTGTATATCCTAGACCAAGCCTAAGTACCCCGAGCATCGGCTGCACCGCGAGGTATTAGGATTTTGGGTACTTGGTCGGGCGTGTATATCCCTGACCAAGCCTAAATACCTCGGGCATCAGCTGCACCGCGAGGTATTAGGGTTTTGGATACTTGGTCGGGCGTGTACATCCCAGACCAAGCCTAAGTACCCCGGGCATCGGCTGCACCGTGAGGTATTAGGGTTTTTAATTCCTCGATGGTGTGTCGTTATTTTGAGGAAAACATCTCCCTTTATTACTTGATTTTGCAGCGAGGGCACAGAGATACACAGACAGATACTCTAAATAAAACACAAATCTTACCGAGATCGGAAGGGTCCAAGACCGCTGCCAAGCCAGGACCTCCTGAGTGTTTGCCCTTCTCCTATAGCCAGTCTTCCAGGCCCCTCGGGTTCTTCCGAGACTCTGTTCTGACCTCTCCACTGTAGCACTGCCGAGACACTTGCTGGTCTCCTTGGACTTCAACCACCCTATCGCCTACTGGGAGCTTTATCTTCTGGTGGTAAACAGAAACCCTCGCCTGAAAAGTGTTGAGCGCCGGGCGGCCCAGGATGGCATTGTAGGAGGTGGGTGCGTCCACAATCAAGAAAGGGATCCTTCGGTTTCTTGCAAGCCTGTCACTACCCAACGAGAGTGACAAGGTGATTTGTCCTATCGGCTGTACTCGATATCCTGTGAAACCGAATAGTGGGGTCGAGACCGGGAGCAGTTCATCTTCATCAATCTGCATCTGTTCGAAAGCCGCTTTGTACAGGATGTTCACGAAACTCCCTGTGATCACAAAGATGCGCTTAACCTCATAGTTAGCAATACGGGCTACGATCACTATGGCATCTTCATGGGGAGCTTCCACTTCTTCAAGGTCGGATGACCCAAAGATATTGTAGGAGCTGGCTCCTAGCTCCGGCTCATCCCGATGGAGTAGTTTTCCAATCGTCGGGTATAAGACTTCCTGGCCCGGTTAGAGTCCTCTCCAGTAGGTCCTCTGGTGATGACTCCCACATGACCCGAGGGCGGACCATGCATGGGGGTCTTGCCCTTTTGGGGGTCTCTTTCTAAGGAGAGAGATCTTCGGGGTGCGGGCCCCCGACTCCTACCTCGCGATGGTGATCGAGACCGAGGTCGTGCCTCGTTTTCCTCGACATGCTGTCGCCGAGGAGAAAATCTTAGCCTTGGCGACCTTCTGCGATACCCCGACTTATTCCACTTTCTTTGAGGTTTGGTGTATGCCTCCTCGCCGAACTTCTTCTTTAAGGCATGACACTCTTTAGTGGAATGTGTCGAGCTGCCATGGTAACCACAGTACCTTGGTGATGGCTCTAACTGCTCAGTATCTACCGTCTCAACCATCCGGCTCCTACCAGCCCACTGGTCCTTCCCGGGGTGAAGTTACTTTCCCCGAGCTGGGGCTGGGGGCTCCCTCCTATCTGATCGGGGAACCGCCGGAGGGGGGCTCCAACAGGATCTTTGCGATGGGCGTATTGTACTTCTTCCACATTGACATGCTTGACGGAGCATCCCAGCAAATCATCGAAACTAGCTGGGGGATTCCTTACCAAGGATCGGAAGAAGTCCCCTTCAGCGAGCCCTTGGGTGCAGGCACTGACGTCTCTGATGTTGCATTGGGCACGTCTTGCGTCACCCGGTTGAACCTCTGGATATATTCCTTGAGTGGTTCTTTAGGCTTTTGCTTGAGGGCGAATAGATTTAAGTGTCGTCTTTTGGTAGCGGCGGCTGCTCGTGAAATGGTGAAGGAAGGCTGTCCGAAACTCTGCGAAGGAGTTGATGGAACCTTGCGGCAGCCTCTGGAATCACCGTTGAGCTGCTTCGGACAGGGTGTTTAAGAACACCTGGCACTTCATGTTGATGAAGTCTGACCCTGATTGTTGTTTTGGTGTTGACACCGATTTAAGTTTGATTTAAGTCTGGTTGAATTCGGATTAAGTCCAGGTGGATCGGGAGATAGCATGCTGGCATGGGAAAAGACCTAGTGGGACTAGACACACCTAGTGGGACTAGGTGAAGTGGAAATCCTAGTGAGTGAAGCTAGGTTAAAATCCTGGTGAGTGAAGCCAGGTGTTTGGAAATCCTGGTGAGTGAAGCCAGGTCCTAGCTTGGAGGGCTAGGTGGATGAAATCCTAACCTGGAGGGTTAGGTGTGTGAAAAGTCCAAACCTGGAGGGTTAGGTGTGAAAAGTCCTAGCTTGGAGGGCTAGGTGTGGAAAAGTCCTAGCTTAGAGGGCTAGGTGGATGAAATCCTAACTTGGAGGGTTAGGTGAGGAAAAGTCCTAGCTTGGAGGGCTAGGTGTGGAAATTCTTAACTCGGAGGGTTAGGTGATTGGAAATCCCGGTGAGTGAAGCCGGGTCCTGGTGAGTGAAGCCAGGTTGACTAAGTCCTGGTGAGTGAAGCTGGGCACAGAGTCTTGGTCCAAGGGACTGAGCACGAGTCAGGGGAGGCTGGGAGCCAGTTCTCTTGACTTAGAGAGGGTTTGGCCTTGCCCAGATCGGTCTGTGACCGATCAAGGAAGTTGGCACGAAGTTCCCTCGTCGATCGGTCTGGTGACCGATCCAGAGATGTCTGATCGGTTCGGTGACCGATCAGGGAGCTTCCAGTAACTTTGGCAAACCTACTGTTTGGCTCCTGATCGGTCTGGTGACCGATCAGGGAGAAACCTTGATCGATCAATCTGAACGATTAACTGTCACGAGGTTTCTCACCCTGACCGATCAGACTGGAGCCTGATCGGTCAGGGAGTGTCCTGATCGGTCTGGTGACCGATCAGCAGTGTATTTCAGGCGGGATTGTGGCAAGCAGATTCCTGGATTGGTTTGGTGACCGATCTAGTGACCGGTCAGGGTGACCGATCATACGAGCTTGCGATCCCAGGTTTCTCACTGGGGACCGATTAGGCTGGAGCATGATCGGTCTGGGATCATCCTGATCGGTCCAGTGACCGATCACTTTAATTCAAACGCATTGTCAGACGCTCTGATCACGTCTGAACACAACTGCTGTCTCTACTCTTAATCTCTGATATTTGATTCTTTGCTTGATTTGTTGTGCTAATGATCTGATCAAGGTTGCAGGTGACAGGAATGGATTCAAACACTCAAGGAGAGTCAATGGGAATCTTTCCTTAGAGCAGGTTTGTCCGTTTTCCATCTCAGGTTGCAACGGACGCTGGCGATGCTGGAGCTGCTGACTGGGGCTCGGCTGAGGGAAGCTCAGGGAGTCCAGAAGAGCTCAGTGGTAGGTGAGCAGTTGCAGGTGAGCAGTTGGAGGCTGCAGTGAGGTGTTGTGACCTGGCGATCAGTGGGAGAGACTTAAGCGCTTGGTGGCGAAGAAGTCTGATCATCAACAACAACGCTGAGAATACTCGATCATTACTCTGCTACAAGATTTGTGCTCTTGCGACAACTCTGTTCCATCATCTTGAGCAAGCAACTGTAATCCTTGAAGCAACCTTCTGTTACTTGAGCACTTGGAAGAGAAACAAGAAGCTTGGGAGTCCATCAGCGAGAATACACGAAAAAGGGAGTTCTTGCGTGAGATCTACGTTGAGTGGAGCTCGGGAGAAGTTTGCTTGTGTTCTTGGTGTTCCATGTGCTAAGTAAGATCCTTCTTGTGTTTCTTGTACATTATACTTGATCCATCTTGAAACGCTGTGGAGAGGTTACTCCACCGAGAAGGAGGTTGCATTTTATCCGGATTTTCCGGGGCTTGATCTGCCGACGATTAAGGGATCGCCCACCTTAAGGGCACGCCAAGGAGTAGGGGCAAGTTATCCCCGAACCTTGTAAATCCTCTTTGTTAGCGTTCTTGTGCTTGTGCTTAACTTAGGGTTTAGATTCTGCATACTCTATTTTTATATTGCTTCCGCTTACTACTAACCCTTTGAGTGCAGAAAATCGAAAAGTGCTAAAGTTCAAGTGTCTGGCTATATTCACCCCCCCCCTCTCTAGCCATCCAAGTTCCAACACTTCACGCCGTCAGTATACTAGTGCAGGAGTACAACATTCTCGAATTTGCAGACGTGATCTTCTAGATCCGTCTTCCCATCATAATCGGGGATCCTCAACCCGCGGAACTGCTTTAGCATGGGGTCTTCGACATTCTCGGATGAGAAAGGTGCAGAGGGGACCTTATGAGAGGTCTTGGGTTCATCCCTCCTTCCCTGTCCCTCTCAGTGCCTCTGGGCACTGGAGGCCACTGAGTGGGCCTTCTCAATGTCTCCGGGAGACTTTCTTTGGGGGCCAGGGGCAGTTCCATCCCGTCTCCCCACCGGGGTGACGGATCTCCTCCCTCGCAGCATGCCCTTGTTGCGAGGCAGCCTGTTCGACTTAATGTTACTCCAGCGCCTCTTTAATGGCCATGACCACTAGGCGATCGAGTTCCTCCCTTGTAAGGACGAGGGGTTGTCCCTCTGGTTCAGCCATCGATGCTCCTTCAGGTGCTTTGCTAGTTTCCCACAAACGACGCCAAATTTGTTCCGGAAAGAGTCGACGACGATACCCAGTCACCGGGGGTCTGCCCACGTGGAAGTCGCTGTAGGGGGAGGGACTCCGTGCTCTGCGAGAGTAACACAACCGTTAGGGGACACGCTGGAAGGGGTCCGACGGAGTCCACTCCGACGCTCAAGTCAGTATATCGATAGAGAGCAAAGGTAGCAAGAAAGGAAAAATGTACGTAAGGTTGAGAGAGCGTAACCCCCTTACCGGAGGGGTTGAACTACCTTTTATACTGATAGAGGTGGACTTGGCATCCCCTCGTTCGGTGCCATGCCTCCGCGGTTTATGCTACGTCCTCCCCTTCTTTCGGCGGTTACTGGATAGTATTTGAAACGGTTTGCGTCGTTACCACGCTTCGACTCGTTGCGACATTTAAGGGTCGTGATGACTCCTTATGACGGAGAGGTTTATCCATAAATCCGTGAAAGGTGAGAGGGGGGTGCGGACTGTTGCTTGAGGTCGAAGATACCTTGGACTCCGCTTCCCCGAGGTGAGCTCGGGGCCTTCTGACCCAGGTGAGCGCAGGCACTAGAATTCCTGAGACGCTATCGGGACCCGACCTCTCAGGGTGGTCCCGGGAGGGGTCTCCTGGCTATCCTTCCAGGGCGTGTTCCCCGAGGGGGGTTCTAAGGCTCAGGAAGGAGGGTCACTTCGATCCGATGTGTCATGCTACGCAGCTTTTCATCCCCCGTACCTACCACGGGCTATCTAACCCTATCAATATATATTCAACTCAATGTTCTTACATAGAAAATGTTAGTGGTAGTTGGTAGAGAATAGAAGCATCATTGAGACGTTTAATATTTTGTGTTAAACAAGAAGGCCATTTTTACTAAGCATGGTCTTCTCTCAACTTCAGTTCAGCATAGAAATGACTAAACAATTCCCCTTGTACAAGCAATGCCAATCATGCTTTAAATGGAAATAAGTAAATGTAAAGTACCGAAAAACCTATCTATCAGCAAACTTGGATCTGATGGAAAGTTGAAAGGGGAAAACAATATTGAGTTCCTTGATGAGCTAAAGAAGAAAAAAAAACTCAAGATTAGTATATGTTTGAGGGATTAGCAAAAGTTAGGTACAATATTCAAATTAAATCTTTTGCTTCCCTATAGAGTGATAAAGATCAAAACAGATAATGAAAAATAATAAGTACAAAATTATCCTTCAGATAACTTCTTATTCATCTGTAATAGTAGTAGACCCCTTAAATGAATGCATACTAAAAAACTACTTTTGCCTTCTTAGAAAATTCATCTAAGACTTCTCCTAGCATTCTTGGCTTATTACAGGACTTCTCTGTTGGTGTCAAAAACACCAAATCAAGCCTTATTTTGATAAGTGGCAAAGGGTTCAAGTTAAGCTTATATTGTGTACTAATGGAGTTGTGAAGATTACAGGAAAGTCCTAGGTAAGCTAGGCAAGAAGTCATGACCTGCAGGGTTGAGCACAAAGTCCTGATTGGGGATCGGGCAATGAATACTTGGAAAGTGAAATCGAGCATGAAGACTTGGTCCAGGGGACCGAGCAGAAGACTTTGCCGAGCAGGGATCGCGGACAGGAGTCGAGACGGGTCGAGGTCGAACGTTGTCGAGTTCCGGGTTCTCGGAGGCCGAGCAAAAGTCCAACCGGAGGTTGCAGGTGGCAACAGGTAAACTCTCTTGAAAGGAGTAGGTGATGACGTGTTCCCCGGTGAGGAAACAGTAGGCATCGGTTCGACCTAGGGTTTCGATTGAAACATGAAAGTTAGGACCAAGACAGCGCTGACTGTGTTTAATATATGCTTCGTTTATATATTATTGGATGTATGGAACTAACCTTTGTTGCAGCTGAAAAGTTGAAGCAGTTTGACTAGGGCGCCTGAATGGGACTCAGGCACCTAAAATCTGGCAGATGGAGGCTGAGCTAACGCAACGGTCAGACTTACATGGCGAGTGCTGAGTGGAGGATTCACGTCAACACTCAGGCACCTGAAAAGGGACTCAGGCGTCAGACCAAAATAGAGTTTAACTGCACAGTAGATAAAGTTTCCATCTGATTCGCTGCGACTAGGGCGCCTGAATGAGTAGTATAAAAAGGGGTCAAGTGTAGCAGCCCAAAACAACAACTCAATCTTTGCGATTACTTTCGTCTTCTGTGTGCTACGCGATTGAAGTTCAGACATCGCTGAAACGTCGTCCTCTGAGTGAAGACCTGTTCTCACACTTCAAGAGTCGGTATTACTGTTGTTAATTTCATATTGCACACAATGATTTGTAAACTTATTGTGAATTATTAGTGATGTCTAAAGTAAATGATCAAGGATCGTGGACTTGCAGTAGGAGCCGATCTAGACTCCGAAGCAAGTAAAACTAACGTGTATTAGCGATCTTGATTCGTTGTTCATTTTCGCTGCTCTATCTCTCTTTCTTACGCTTACTCTCGAAGTTTCCGCTGTGTTACTTTGATCACTTAGTATTAAATCTGAAATTTTTAATGAAGCGATATTCATCCCCCCCCCCCCCCCAACACTCTATTGCTCATCTCGATCCTACATTCTCATCATTTGCTAGTGAGATTTTAGGGAAGTTTCCCAAGGTATCAACTTCTTCCTTAGCCTTGTATAGTAGTGCACATCCATACTTATAATATACACTAGCATATTATTATGCAAGCACACCAAAGTGGGAGACCCTCTAACGTGGACAATATGATGCAACAAAAAGTTAATTTTTTTAATCTTTCTCATCTGCATGCAATAATTTTCTTCTCTCTCCTTTTATTGCATGCAACATGGTGGTGATAAAAATCAACACCAAGTGGTGCACCAAGGATACAAATCGACACCAAAGTGGTGTTGATTTATAGAAATCAACATCACAAGACTGATTTTTAAAAACCAACACTAACATTGGAGCTGATTTTTAAATATCAACTCCAATATGCTAGTATTGGTCTTTAAAGACTAATATGTTAGAACTGGTCTTTAAAGACCTGCTCCAAACACTTTGAGACCAGCTCCACTTGAGCTCTAAAGTGGAGATGATAACTCCACAACTTTGGAGCTGATCTTAAAGACCACCTCCACTTCAATTCTAAAGTAGAGCTGATCTTTAAAGATCACCTCCACTTCAATTCTAAAGTGGAGTTGATTTTAAAGACCAACTCAAAAGTGGAGTTGGTCTTTAAAGATCAACTCCAATGTGCTAGTCTTTAAAAACTAGCACTAGTTTCATATTGGTGTTGATTTTTAAAGATTAACACCAACTTTTGAGCTGATTTTTAAAGATCAGTTTCAACTCGGACCAGTTGGAAATTGGTTTGAGTCATCAGACTTAAGATTCAGTCGACTGGAAGGCAACCTGATCGAGTATGAATAAGTCAAATCTCATATAAGTTTTGGCTTAGCTCAGGGTGACCAAAGGGTGTCTAGTCGACCGGGAGGTCAAAAGTTTCTCTCGAAGAGGATCGAGTTTGCAACTACATCTGCTTCAAATGTCCAGGCAACCAGAGGCCTCCAGTTGACTAGGGAAGTGTCGATCAAGTTGTATAAAAGGGAAGTCAATGTATCATCTTCCAACAACTCTTGCAAACATCCATTTTCATGCTAGTACTCAGAAAGTGCTCCAAACTCTACTCGTGTGGTCCGGAAAGTGCTAGGAGGAGTGTCACATCAATCAAGGATTCATATATGATCCTATGGGATTTTATTTTGCTTGTTTTGTTATTATACAATATATTCATTCTATCTTATTTGTGATTGAGCCTTATAACTTGTAAGAAGTTTCTCCACCTCTATAAGAGTCCAGAAAGGAGAAAGACACTAGTGAATGACCACTTCGTGCATAGCCTTGGATGTACTAACTCTGGGTATTGGGAAACAAGTAAAAATTTGATGTCTTTCTTTTCTTATTATTTTTACATTTATTATTTCAATTTCAGTGTGTATTTGTAATAATTTTGACAGAAAAGTAAAGAACGATTAAAATGGCGATTATGTTTTTCACCCTCCCCACTTCTCTTGCGTTGAACAAGATTCTACATATTATTCTCCTTGGTCTGGGTGAAACATATCCTATACTTGAAACAATCCTCATGACCTTGGGTAGCCACTCTCCCTACTCGAGGAGGGACTTGCCCTATTCTGGTACAATCCTTATGGCTTCGGGTCACTACTCCCCCCGACCGGGGTGAAATTTACTCTATACTTGGTATGGTTTTCACGACCTTGGATCGCTGCTCCCTCTGGTTGAGACGGGACTTGTCCTATTCTAAACAATCCTCATGGCCTTGGTTGCTACTACCCTTGGTCGGGATGGGATTTACCCTATACTTGATATAGTTCTCATGACTTTGGGTCACTACTCCTCTTGGTCGGAGCAGAACTTGCCCTATAATTAGTACAGTCCTTATGACCTTGGGTGGCTACTCCCCCTAGTCGGAGCGGGAGTTGCCATATTCTAGTACAATCCTCACGACCTTGGGTTGCTACTCCCCCTGATCGAGGCGGGATTGATCCTATACTTGGTATAGTTCTCATGATCTTAGGTCATTACTCCACCTAATCAAGATAGGATTTGCCCTATTTACGGTACAATCCTCACGATCTCGGGTCACAACTCCTTCTGGTCAGGCCAGATTTACGTACTCGGTATAGTTCTCATGACTTTAGGTCACTACCCCCCCCCCCCCCGGTCAAGGCATTCCTTCCTCTATACTTTGTGCAGTTCTCACGATCTTGGGTCACCACACCCCTAGTCAAGAGAAACTTGCTATATTTTGGTAAATTCCTCAAGGTCTTGGGTCAATACTCCCCCTGACCGGTGCGAGATTTACACTATACTTGGTATAGTTTTCACGACCTTGGGTCACTACTCCCCTTGATTGGGGCAGAACTTGCCTTATACTTAGCATAGTCCTTACGATCTTGGGTCACTACTCCCCTTGGATGGGGCGATACTTGCCCTATTCTGGTATAATCCTCATGGTCTTGGGTCACTACTCCCCCTCGCTGATGCAGGATTTGCCCTATTAAAGTTAGACATGCTTATTATTTTTCTTGATCATCGGATCAAGCTTCTCTCCCTACTTTGAATTCAATAAACTCCTGGTATTCATGAAATTCTTGACATTCTTGGAATTCTGATAATGTCTTTGGCTTTCTTATTATTATCCTCCCAACAGAGAGATCGAGTTCTTCTCCCCAGTCAAGATAGGACTTCTAATATTCTTGGAATGATCATGTTATAATTGGTCTTCTTATTACCCTCTCGCCAAAGGATCAAGTTCCTCTCCACAGTCGGTACAGGATGAGATTTATGGTATTCATGATATTCTCAAGGTATTATTCACCAACTTATTATTATCCTTCCGGCTGAGAGATCGAGCTTCTCTCCCTGGTCAGGATAGGATGAGACTTCTGGTATTCTTGGATAATCATGGTATTATTAGTTTTCTTATTATCCTCCCGACTGAAGGATTGGGCTCCTCTCCTCGATTAGGATAGGATGGGGAATATAATATTCTTGGTATTATTGACATTCTTGTGATATTATTGGCTTTCTTATTATCATCTTCCTGAGGGGTATCATGTTCCTCTCTCTGGTTGGAATAGGAGGGGATTTTTCGATATTCATAGCATTCTTGACATTCTTGTGGCTTCCTAGACCTTTTTAGTATTATTACCTCCCAACCTAGGGATGGAGTTCCTATTCCCGATCGGGGCAGGTTGGAGCTTCTAATATTCTTGGTGTTATTGGCATTCTTGTGATATCATTGTCTTTCTTATTATTACCTTCTCAGCCAAGGGATCAAGTTCCTCTCTTTGATCAGGATAGGAGGGGATATACATGGTATTCTCAATATTCTTGTGGTGTCCTGGACCCTTTTATTATTATCCTCTTGATCGAGGGATCGAATTCCTTTTCTCGATCAGGATAAGATAGAACTTCTAATATTTAGGGCATTCTGGTGGCATCCTTGGCTTCCTTATCATTACCTTCCCGATCGAGGAATCACAAGCTTCTCTCCGGTCAGAACGTGAGTCGATGTCCAATAATTTGCAACGTTCTATTGGTTCTCTAGATATATGGGTTAATCCTCTCATAGTCGGTCAGAGATCAGCCCCTCTCCCATCTTTAAGACTTATCGGACCTCATTCAACTTTGCTCCTTAGTTTGACTTGGAGAGGAGGATATGTGATGTAGCCCAATTTCACGCAGCCATGTCGTCGCCCTATCATAACTTCATATATTCGACTAATGCTCCTTACAATGACATGGATCCATCAAGTCCCTAGCTTCCTCTACTCGACAGGATATGACGGTTCTGGAAAGATGAGGCAGCGGGGTTGAGCAGGTTCTCTCAAACACCAACTTGATGAGGCAGCGGGGTTGAGCAGGTTCTCTCAAACACCAACTTTCGAAAGTCCCTGATGCGCAACCGACCTTAATAATGGTACCCACCTAGAGAGCGATGTCAGGCTAACAATCAAACAATGCCAGCAATACGGATAAACGATTGCTTCTCGTGATATAATGGTTCACTCATATGGTTGGCCAGTGGGCGGCGTTTTGCTTGTGTAGTTGTCCATGTAGACCGTCACTAGTGGCGATCTATCCACTAGTGGCGGTCTATGGGACCTTCTACCCCTGTGGCTATATAAAGTGCCACGAAGGTAAGTAAAGGTATGAGTTTTCTTCTCACTTGTGAAGGCTAATGATCTCTGTCTTTCTCTTTAGAGCTCTTAACATTATCTTGCGCACACGAGACCCCTCATAGCTACCCCTTTACTGACTTGACTATTAGAGGGGCCATGCCAACAATGCCAACCCCCGATTGACACACTTCGATTCATAGGGCATGGACCATTAACACATCGAAGGGCTCGCCTTGACCGCCATCCCAGAGGAGGAAGGGGAGGAGAAACCCGAGCGAGTGAAAAAGACAACATCATACATCAAAAGGTGTAATTAGATATCTTTCTTGGCTCAATATTAATTTACTCTATACTACCCTAAATGCATCATAAAATACCTAAAATGAACATGGCCTTGGTCATTATTACCTTAATCATTCTAAAGACTATAGAGGCAAATTTAAACCTCTACAACCCTCCATTCTTAAGCAATTAATTTTCCTTAATATTTCTAATGGTAAAAAAAAATAAGAATGCAGATAAATATTGCAAGCGCCATTTCTAATATCATAAGCCATAGGAGACAAATCATTTTACATGAAATCTAGAGTCTAAGTTTATTTATACACATATGCGTATTTTGGGAGCTCTCTTCAACCTAATGTAATAAGTTTCACCCACCAAGCTAATTTTGTGTGTAGAACTGCATGCATAGAGTGCTAATCCATTGCATTAAGTTGCACCCACAACAAAAGTGTCATCCATCACACAATAAGCATGTTTCCAACACAATAATACATTTGCAGCATAAAAGGTAAATCATATTTAACATGGCCGATTATACTGACTTGTGGAACCATGACCTTTTAATGTGAGTGGTACTGTGTCCTGTGGAACCTTGGATTGCAGAAAAATGAGATCTACATTCCATTCTTACATGCTCTGGCTGATGCTTCTAGGGATTTATGTTGTATCTGGTGAAGAGGGAAGAGTAGTAAATGGCACACTCGGTGCTCACAAGTATTCCATAAAGGTCATTGAGGTAAAGCTCATCTGTTGATCAATTTCTAACTAATGAGTACTC
This sequence comes from Boesenbergia rotunda, assembly GCA_024364735.1. NCBI lineage: Eukaryota > Viridiplantae > Streptophyta > Magnoliopsida > Zingiberales > Zingiberaceae > Boesenbergia > Boesenbergia rotunda. The sequence goes on along the minus strand of JAGFNQ010001334.1, from coordinate 66,223 downwards.
TAACAACAAATATCACCTTGCATAATGATTTTGGAGATATCTATGATTGTATTGATATCTACAAGCAACCTGCTTTTGACCATCCATTGCTCCAGAATCATACGTTGCAGGTTCATTGATTAGCCTTTCATCTTTCAACTGTTAATTGAAAATTGATGTTATTATCAAGATCAGCTAATGCTTCATTGTGCAGATGAAACCAACTACTTTACTTCCAAATGTCAACCAAGGCAACCTCACTTCAAGGTTAACAGCATCAGTGGGGATGATGAAGGAAAGCTACCCGTTGGGAACGATTACGATCTCAAGGAGGGAGCTGAGGGAGGATAATTATAAGTATCTTAAAACCATTCAATTCAATGGTACCTCACATGTCTTAGAAACTGAGATTAGTTTGCATGAGTTGGATGATGTTCCAGTTTAACAGATCAAAATGGCAAGAGGCAAGTACTACGGTAGTGCTGCAACCTGAACGTGTACGGCTTGTTGGACGTCGGAGCTGATCAATTCAGCTCAAGTGCTATATGGGTGCTCAACGATGGCGATGGCCTTGGACCTCTGAAGCAAACCAATGGTATCACAGTGGGATGGACAGTATGTTTACTCCAACAACAACAACCGAATTCATTAATATTAGATTTTGTTTTTTGTTTGTTTGTTTTCTCCAACAATTGAGTTTCAGGTGAATCCACCACTGTACGGTGATACCAACACTCATCTATTCACATACTGGACTGTAAGTTATGCAAACTCACTCATCTGTAGTTGCCAATATCGAACTCCTAAAGAACAAAGCTGATTATGATCTCCACATCAGGCAGATGGGTTTCAGAAACAAAGTTGCTACAATCTCCATTGCCCAGGACTCGTGCAAGTTTCTAGGGACGTTCCGCTTGGAGGAACCATAAGTCCACTGTCACAGATTGATGGAATTCAGTACTACATCAGGTTGCTGATATATAGAGTAAGTGGGCACTCGTATATTTCTGAAAGTACTGAACAATGTTGAGTGAGATTTTGAGTTTTATGATCATAATGGCTGGATTAGGATCCTGTGACTGAGAACTGGTGGCTGGTGATGGGAGAGGAAGAGAAGTTGATAGGTTACTGGCCCAAGGCCCTGTTCAGCACTATGATCGCCCATGCTAATCTCATCAACTGTTGAGGCTCAGTGTACAGCAGTAGCTCAGGGGGATGGAGTCCTCCAATGGGCAGTGGGAGGTACTGCGAGGTTGGGGAAGGAGAGGCGTGCTGCTTTGGTAAAGTGAAGCGTGTGGGGGAGGGGAATGTGCACAGAGCCATTGGCGATGAAGAGGTAAAGCACTATAGCAGTGGCTGCTACGACGTGGGTGAATTTGATGACTTAAGCAGCGGGGGACAATTCTTGTTTGGAGGACCGGGAGGTTGTTGATATGAATAATGATTCGGAGAATAAAAATAGAAGAGTAAAAATTATAGTGAATGACGTGACATCTTATATGTATGATCTTCGATAGGTTCATCATACACCCCAGGGTATATATAGTTTGATTCGGGACGGTGATCTAAGGTCATCAATGATGTCCAAGCGATAATCGAACGTGTGCATATAAAATGTCATATCATATCATATTATACCATATTATTTATTATGATTTTCATTCTCTCATTTTTACTCTCTCTATTATTATTCTGTTGATATACTGTCACATGAGTATTGTGATTAGATTCTCAACGCAACGCATCTGGCTAAATAAGTCAATGAATTAAGTTTTATCTCAAACTCAGTCATGAATATTTGTACGATTTACTGATTTAAAAGTATTAAATAGTTTGCTCGACGATGGATAATCTGGTGACTGATGAAAAATTTTTATGGCTATGATGCAGCGATAAAGCGACTAGTCATTATCTTAGGCATCCGTGGTTCGATCTCTAGCTACGATGTATTTTATAAAAAAATTTTTTTCAAATGGGACGCGAACCCTGGAACGCTAGGCTTCTAGATCGTCCACCGTGAGCGCTTTCCGATTTACCCTGATAACTGATAGAAAACTTCCATGAAATCGAACCGATCATCCCAGATTTATTTGCTATTTGGTTCAACATAGACGATCGATAACCTCGAACCGTGATGGAATATTAGCGCGTCTGACTTCTGCGACAAAGGTTTTGGCATTCGATTAGGGACGGGTTCAATTTACCTATTTTAGGTTTTTGATAATTGGGCTACCGTAGTTTTAATCCCCTGAACTTAACCGATCGATCTATACCTTTCATCGCATTATTTCCACGACTCTAAAAGCATCAATCCTTCGTTTGTTCCGCCACGTCATCACCAACTCGGATGTCTAATTTATAGGCTGTACTCCTAATTGAAAACATTAGAGTTTAGGGTTTATCGAAAAATACAGAGACTACATACCGATCAAATTAATTGATGCTTCTTGTCTGGTTTATTCGAATTTAGTGATAATATCTGATCGAATTTTTTGTTTAAAAAATTGCAATTGTTTGATTTAGTTAGTTAGTTAGTTCGTTCGATTTTAAAGTTGAACCCTACTTGTAACCAATATTTATTTATCGCAAACATAATATTTTACATAATAATTAATGTTCTGTGCTTCTATACATTTTACACCTCAAATGTTATTTCTTTTCTTTAAAATATTATATTTATTATATATTTTATTAATAATATTTTATCATATACTTTTATAAAATTCCCTTAAAGATTGATATAAACCCGTTTTTATTTTAAAAAAAATAGCTATTGAGTAAAAAAAATAGATAAAGATTAATTAAACATGAACTAGATGACACACAATTAGTAAATATACGATTGATATTGTTAAATTCTAAGTCGTTTAAATTTGGATTGATGAATGTTTTTCTGAAAACATGAAAATGGTCCTTCAATCCAGGCTCCGATTCAATCCGTGTTTGGATTCAAATCCAGGGGAATCAAGCGAATAGATTTATTTATTTATATTTTTTTAGGATATATTATATATATTTAAAATTTAAAATTTTAAGATGTAAGAGTTGGGTTAAAATATATTTAAGTTAATAAAATTTTTTCTCTAGGATGAATCTTTCCTCTTGAGTTATAGTCTACAAAATAAAAAATTCTAAATGTTCATTATATATATATATATATATATATATATATAGCATTTAATATTTTAAAATTTAGGGATTAGATTATAATAAATTTAAGCTAATAAAAATTTTCCTTTTAGATTATAATATTCAAAATAAAATATTTTAGATACTCACAACGTATATTATAAAATTAAAAAATTATTTAAAGAATTATTTATTAAAAAAATAAAAAATAAAGAAAAAACCAATCAAGACGCCTGGAGTTTGGATCGTCGTGCGCATAGGTCCATGGCGGATCTCCTCTCGCTATATATATATATATATATATATATATATATATATATATATATATATATATTTGATAATTTAGATTTTTTATTTGTGAATTAGTTAATTTTGGAAATGATTAATCTCAATCGATTGTCAAAATAAATTCAAAAAGTGCTCCTATTGAAGACCATGGGTTGTAAACACAGTCCTCCGTCAATGAGTGTCATCCGGTCCTAGTTGGATAATCATATTTCATGTATAATTTTTTCTACAAATAGAATATATACGTATTTCAGTTGAAAGCTGAACCATGTATTCTCGAGTATCCATCAAATCCCTTCTGGTTGATGAACAGAGAAGCAAATGTAGCCACTCGCACCTCGCGTGCGCATCGTGAAAGGGGGGACTTTGGATGACGACAATATCTTCAAAGTAAATGATGGAGTTGACTATTTTTGGATGAACACGTGGTTTGAAGAAGTTACATAGCAGGGTCCATTGAAGTTGAGCATCGAAATCGTACCATAAATGCCTCGGGAAAAGAGATCAAGGCCTCATAGGTAGACCAAGCGGTCAGGTTCTTGAGATTACCTTGGGAGAATAGATGACCAAAGCCAGGTCAATATCCTCCGAGGTCAGGCCGGACGATCAGGCTCTTGATACTATGTCGGGAGGACAGACGCCAGAGGTCATGTCAGGCCCCGAGCTCCCGAGACCACCTCGGGAGGGCAGACGCCCGAGGTCATGTCGGGATCCTGGCACCCGAGACCACCTCAGGAGGCAGACGTCCGAGGTCATACTATGCTTCAAGCTCTCGAGACCCTTTTGGTAAAATAGGGAAAGATCTCGAGACCAACTCAGGAGAGTAGAGCCCAAAAATTGATATATTGGATAGTCCGACTTCTAGTAACCGTCCTTCTTTCCAGACAGGAAAGTCATCGGATACTTATTATCAATAATCATCTGATAATTATTCTCTGTAATACGCGGCAATTAAGGTCTTAATGATCGTCGCGGTCGTTATCAAGTTATATCCAGTAACCGATGATTCAGAAACATGGAGGAGAACGTGGGGATACGTATGACCGTCGCCTCAGGTATAAAAGGTGCTTCAGTACCCAGGTAAAGGGACTTTTCCCCTAGACTTCACACAATTTCTAATTTCCTCGCTCTCCTCATAATTTGCATTTCTGACTTGAGCGTCAGAGTGGGCTCCGCCGGAGAACCTTTCGGTCTGTTCCCATTAACGCTCGTGTTACTCTCACAGAGCGCGGTCATCTTCTCCCCCTTCACCGTCCACGTAGATTGTGCCTTGCTGACTCGCCGTCTGCATCGTTCCTTCCGGAACAAGTTTGGCGTCGTCTGTGGAAAATTAATCAAAGCACCAGAAGGAGCACCGAGATGGCGGATCCAGAGGGACAACCATCATCCTCACGAAGGAGGAGTTAGATCGACTTGTCGCTAACGTCGTCAAAGGAGTGCTAGAACAGCACCAGATCGAGCAAGTCGCTTCACGTCGAGTGGCATCAGTGCAAGGAGAAACCCCAAGGATATCTGTCTCGCACCATCGAAACTGAAGGTCGGCCTCGCCATAAGGAGGACCGGCAATAACAACTCCTGTCCCCCGACGAGAGTCCTTGGGCGACCTAGAGAGAGCAAACTCTGCCACCTCCAACGCATTATGGTAGGAGGAGGGACTAAGGAAGATCGAGGGGTCCAAAGCCCTCTAGAGAGCTCCGTCTACTCCGTTTTCTTCAAAAATTTTAGTAGATCTCATGCCCAAGCAATTCTGTGGTCCGGAAATTGCTGACTACGACGGGAAGACAAATTTAGAGGACCATAACTGCAAATTCGAGAATGCGGCACTCTTGCACCAGTACACAGATGGTGTGAAGTGCGGAGTGTTCTTGAACACTCTATCAAGGGCTACCCAGAGATGGTTCCAGAGGCTACCCTAGGGTTCTATCAACTCTTTCCTGAGTTTAGAACCGCGTTCTTGCACCACTTCGTCAGCAGTCGCCGATACTAGAAGATGGCGTTGAATTTGTTTGCCCTCAAGCAGAAGGCGAATGAATCGCCGAAGGATTTAATCCAGTGGTTCAATCGGGTGGCTCAAGATGTGCCAACCACTAAGTCGGAGATCCTTATTAGTGCCTTCACGCAAGGACTCTCCAAAGGCGACTTCTTTCGATCGCTAGTGACGAAACCGCCAACTAGCTTCGATGACTTGCTACGACGCTCCGTCAAGCATGTCAACGTCGAGGAGGTGCAGCACGCCCGCCGCAAGGATCCGGTGGGAGTCCCTCCTCAAATTTCGGTACGATCTGAGAGAAGGGAATCGCCTGCACCAGCCCGGGCCTAGGATCCTCGCTCCGGGAGGGATTATTGGACTGGTAAGAAAAAGACGGTGGAGACGGTTGACACGGCAGATCCCGAGCTACCAAAGAAATACCGCCACTTCCACGGCAGTATAACACACTCCACAGAAAAGTGTCACACCTTAAGGAAGATAAGGTCGTACGAAGCGGACGCCAGGCCTCGTAAGCGGTGGAATAAAGCGGGGTACGGACGACAATCCCTGTGGCGGAGTTCTTCCGCTCACAAACAATACTCAGGAGGAGATAGAACCGGGTGACGATCCCTGTCACAATTGAGTGGAAAGAGCTGGGAGATAGTGCTTTGCCAATCTATCTCCCCCGAACGAGACCCCAAGAAAGGCAAACCTCCTCTGCGCGGGCTACCTTCGGGCCATGTGGGAATAATCTTCGGTGGTCCTACTGGGGGAGACTCTCATCGGTCAAGGAAGACCCACACTCGACGGCTAGGAATTATGCTATTGGGACAAGCAGTAGTCAGCGTCAGGGTCCAGTTATCTCCTTCAACCCTGAAGACTTGGAAGATGTGGAAGCCTCTCACAAAGATGCGCTTGTAATTCTCGCACGCATAACAAATTATAAAGTTAAGCGCGTTTTTGTGGATATAGGTAGAATTATCAATATCCTATACAAGGCGACCCTGGATCAAATGCAAATCAATGAGGACGAGCTGCATTCGGTCTCCACTCTTCTCTTCGGCTTCACCGGATACTGAGTGCAGCCGATAGGGTAGATCTCCCTATCCCTATCGCTGGGAGTCGATACGCTAGAAAGGACGAGGAGGGCTCACTTCATGGTCGTGGATACTCCATCGTCCTACAATGCCATCCTGGGGCTTCCAGCGCTCAGCACATTCTAGGCGGTGGTTTTAGTCTATCACTAGAAAATCAAGTTCTCGGTGGGCGAACAAGTGGTCGAGGTCAAAGGAGATCAGCTAGCATCCCGATGATGCTATAGTGGAGAAGTTTGGTTTGAAGCTCGCAAGAACCCGAGGACTCATGAATCTCTACAAATTCCATCCTCAACAGACAGGAGGAGTTACAAGGATTGTGGCTGACCTTACACCGGAACTAAGAAGTCGTTTGATCAACTGCTTGTAGAACCATCGGGACGTGTTTGCGTGGGACACTAAAGAGATCAAAGGAGTCCCTCCAGCTTTGGTCACGTATCGCCTGCATATAACCCCGGGAGCCCGGCCAGTGAAGCAGAGGCAGAGACATTTTTCGCCCGAGCAGGACAAGATTATCAAAGAGGAAGTTACCAAGTTGCTGAAGGCAAGACATATAAGAGAAGTTCAATTCCCGACTTGGTTGGCTAATGTAGTACTTGTCCCTAAGCCTGGGGGTAAATGACGGGTTTGTATCGATTTTAGAGATTTGAATAAAGTCTGCCCTAAAGACTGCTACCCCTTGCCTTGGATAGACCGGATGATGGATTCCACCTCCGGTTGTGATTTTATTTCGATGCTAGATGCTTACCAGGGATATAACCAAGTTCCTCTTTCTTCTGAGGACCAAGAAAAGGTTAGTTTCGTGACAACAGACGGAAAAACGTCTACAACGTTATGTCATTTGGGTTGCAGAACGCAGGGGCAACCTATCAGCGGATGATGGATAAAGTCTTCCGGCATCAGATAGGGAGAAACATCGAGTTTATGTGGATGACATCCTGGTCAAGATAGACAAGGGGAAAGATATGATAGCCGACTTGGAAGAAACGTTCGGCACCTTGAAGGCCAATTAGCTGAAGCTGAACCCCGCTAAATATGTGTTCGGAGTGAAGAGTGGTCGATTCCTCGGGTACATGGTGATGGAAAGGGGGATTGAAGCTAACTCAGAAAAAGTGCGAGTCATTCTCGATATGTCATCTCCTCGTAACTTCAAGGACGTACAGTGACTGAATGGCAGGATTATAGTCCTGTCCAAGTTTATCTCCTAATATACTGACAGGACTCTATCGTTCTTCAAGATCCTGAGGAAGGCAGTCAAGTTCGATGGGATGACCAGTGCGAGAAGGCTTTCATGAATCCGAAGGCATACCTCGCTGAGCTTCCCATCCTTTACAAGTTAGTGGAAGGAGAAACATTGTTTGTATATCTATCCGCGGCTGAACAAGCAGTGGGCTCTGCGCTCATTCGTAAAGAAGGCGCTGTTTAGTACCTCGTCTACTTCTTCGGGCATCTCCTAAACGGCGCAGAGACAAGATATACTACTATGGAGAAGCTAGCTTATGCTTTAGTACTAATGGCCCATAGACTCAGGCCATATTTCTTAGCACATCGCATTGTGGTACTCACCAATAGCCCGCTTGGGTGCACCCTCACCAATCCAGAAGCTTCGGGTCGGCTGATCAAGTGGATGACAGAATTGAGCGAGTATGGAATTGAGTATCAACCCCGAACTACCATCAAGGCCCAGGCTCTTGCCGACTTCATGCTCAAATCTATCTCGGAACCCGAAGTTGATGGAGTCTGGAAGATCTACGTGGATGGTTCTTCCAACAGCAAGCATGGCAGGGTCGGGGTTCTGATGGTTTCCCCTCGGGGAGATACATTGCATTTATCCATCCGACTCCACTTCAGGGCCACCAACAATAAAGCTGAGTACGATACAATCATAGCGGGGTTACAAGCAGCCAAGCAAGTGGGTGCTGCTCGGGTCATCTTGCACTCAGACTCCCAACTCGTTGCCCAGCAAATAAAAGGCGAATTTGAAATAAAAAATGAGCATCTGCAAAAATATGTGGTCATTTATGAACAACTGAGGTCTTCTTTCATCGAGGTGGTTTTGCAGAAGATCTCCCGAGCCGACAATGTTAGGGTCGACGAGCTAGCCAAGTTAGCCAGCTCCATTACCTCTTGGACGTTGGATGAGTCCAGCGTTATAGAAGGAATGGTGTCTTAGATTAAAGAGGAGTCTGCCGACGCTGTATTACCCGATTGGAGGAATCCATATGTGGAATTCTTGCGAAGCGGAATTACGCTGATAGACGATAAGGAAGTTCGGATTTTCTGCCATCGGTCTTCTAGATTCACGCTGGTCGGGGAGCAACTATACAAAAGAGCGTTTGCCCGACCTTTACTCAAGTGTGTCGGTCCTAAGGAAGCCGACTATATTATGCGGGAGATTCATGAAGGCATCTGCGGGAGCCATATTGGCAGGAGATCCATGGCCAGGAAAGTATCTTGGTGGTACTTTTGACCCACGTTGCAAGCAGACGCTATCAAATTTATTGCTGGATGTGATGCTTGTCAGAAGCATCAACACATTACGCATCGCCCGACGGAACTACTTTGAACCTCCACAATTTCCTACCCATTCGATCAATGGGGGATAGACACTGTGGGGCCCTTCACAATTGGACCTTAGCAGAAGAAGTTCCTACTGGTGTTGGTCGACTACTTCTCCAAGTGGGTCGTAGCTGAACTGCTCGCGAACATCACGAAAGCTGCCATGATGAAAATCTTGTGGAGAGATATAGTCTGCAGGTATGACATCCCCTACAAGTTGGTGTCCGATAATGGCAAACAATTCGTAGGCTGCAAGCTTAAGGAGTGGTGTGAAGGGCTGGGTATTCACCAAGCCTTCACTTCTATCGCATACCCCCAAGGCAATGGCCAAGTAGAGGTCGTCAACTGGGAGATCATCAAGGGGCTCAAGATAATGCTGGACCACGTTGGAGGTAGCTGGGTTGACGAGCTCCCCAGCATCCTATGGTCCTATCGCACTACTCCTAGGGAAGGAACAGGCCAGAGCCCTTTCAATCTGGTGAATGGAGCGGAGGCAGTGATTCCAGTGGAAGTAGGTGAGGAGTCTGTCCAACGACAACACTACAATAAGGAAGACAATGATCAAGAATGGCTGATTGACCTGGACCTGGTGGCGAAGGTACAGGACAAAGTAGCTACTCGACTAGCGGCATACAGGCAGCGTATGCAACAAGTACACAATTGCCGAGTAATCGCCTATACTTTTGAAGTCAGAGACAAGGTCTGGGAGAGAATCAAGCCGGTCGGTAATCCTAGAAAACCTAAACTGCAGTGGAGTGGACCATACATCATCGTCAAGAAGCTCAGTAGAGGTAGCTATTAACTGCAAGAAGACAAGGGCAAAAGGCTGGATAGGCCATGGCATGCAAATCATCTCCAGCCATATCGCTCTCGGTGAGCATTGTGATATAAAATATGTACTTGTTGGTGTATTTCCACTACTTTGCAGTTTCAATAATGAAAGAAGCAAACAAAGAAGCCTCGCCGAGACCCAGTGCGATTGCATAAAAACTCTACTACCTCGTGGTACTGCGGATGCCCGAGGTGAGTGGGCCTGGTCGCGGTGCAGCGGATGCCCGACCAGGAGCTGCAAAAACCCTACTACCTCGTGGTGCTTCGGATGCCCGAGGTGAGTAGGCCTAGTCGCGGTGCTACGGATGCCCGACCAGGAGCTACAAAAACCCTACTACCTCGTGGTGCTGCAAATGCCTGAAGTGAGTAGACCTGCGGATGCCCGACCAAGAGCTACAAAAACCCTACTACCTCATGGTGCTGCGAATGCCTGAGGTGAGTAGGCCTGGTCGCGGTGCTGTGGATGCACAACCAGGAGCTGTAAAAACCCTACTACCTCATGGTGATGCGGATGTCCGTGATGAGTAGGCTTGGTCAGGGTGCTGCGGATGCTCGACCAGGAGCTGCAAAAATCCTACTACCTCGTAGTGCTGTGGATGCCCGAGGTGAGTAGGCCTGGTCATGGTGCTACGGATGCTCGACCAGGAGCTGCAAAAACCCTACTATCTCGTGGTGTTGCGGATGCCCGAGGTGAGTAGGCTTGGTCGTGGTGTTGTGGATGCCCGAACAGGAGCCGCAAAAAATCCACTACCTCGTGGTGCTGTGGATGCCTGAAGTGAGTAGGACTGGTCGTGGTGCTGCAGATGCCCGACCAGGAGCCGCAAAAACCCTACTACCTCATGGTGCTGCGGATGCCCGAGGTGAGTAGGCCTGGTCGGGGTGCTGTGGATGCCCAACCAGGAGCCGCCAAATCCCTACTACCTCGTGGTGCTGCGGATGCCCAAGGTGAGTAGGCATGGTCGCAGTGCTGTGGATGCCCGACTAGGAGCCGCCAAAACTCTACTACCTCATGGTGCTGCGGATGCCCGAGGTGAGTTGGCTTGGTCCCGGTGTTGTAGATGCCCAACCAAGAGCTGTCAAAACTCTACTACTTTGTGATGCTGCTGATGCCTGGGTGAGTAGGCCTAGTCGAGGTGCTGCGGATGCCCGACCAGGAGCTGCCAGAACTCTACTATCTCATGATACTGTGGATGCCCAAGGTGAGTAAGCTGGTCTTATTGTCAATGATGCCCGACCGGGAGGGGCGCTAGATACTCGACAAGTGATGAGTAAGCTACGGCACGTTCTTGAGAAAATGCTGCCGGAATGTCTCTGGATTTAATTCATCTAAAGTTGCGTGTGACACTAGAAATATACCGACCCTGGTTAAACATCGAATAGGCCGAGCCCTATTCTTGCCCGTGCAGATGACCAGACCGGATGGTGTGTACTCGTCTCTCCCCGCAGAGATGTGTTGTTAAAGCCATGCTTGGAGTACACACAAACAGAAAAGACAAACATCAGGAGAAAGGATCACAAGAGATGCTTCAGAGCACATCTTACAGAGTACGAAAAAATAATGAAGCAGAAGACATACACATTCCAGAAAGGATCATACTCAGAGTGCCCAATGCAATGGGACTAAAATGTTCCATTCAAAATCTTTGGTTACATTTGTTTGTTTACATTTGACCTACATTTGGAAAGAAAAAGGTAAAATATGAGAGAAGAGGCAGCAGCTACAACCCTTCCATCTCGGTCAGCGCTCATCTTAGGCTAGGTTGCCGGTGTGGAAGCCAAGGTCGACTCCTACCTTCAACACTCCTGCTCGTCCGGATGGAGAAGAACACTTGACACTTGAAAGCAAGCGAGACAAGGGTACAAAGAAATACGCAAGACAAATTATGCAAAAATGTTTTCATTTAAACTAGATGATTACATGTTGAATACATCAGGAAAAAGAAAGAAAAAGAAAAAAATGTAAAAAGAAAAAAGAAGATACAAGGCGTAGGTTTGGGAAGAGCTCCTATAGGTCCTCATCCTCGGGTGGGAGCTCATCCCAAACCTGGCCAACACTCAAGGAGCTCAGGTCTACGTCTAGCTTCAGCAACCGGTCCTTCTGGAGCTGCTGGATGACACCATTAAAGCCCTGTTTCAGGTGCTTTAAGACTTGCCCAGCCAAAACATCACCAAATTCGTCGGACTGTAAAAACCTGGCCTTAAACTCTGCCTCGGCCTAGGTCAATTGAGCTGCCTCATCGGCCTTGCACCGTTGCAGTTCAACCTCGACTTCATCCTTAGAATCCTTCAATTGGGCCACCTCAGAAGACATCCGATCTTGATCTTCTAAGGCTTCCTTGAGCCTCTCTGAGGTGGCCGAAATCTTTGATTTGGCCCAAGCAACGTCCTCCTGTAGGTCGGATACGTGTCCGGCCGCCGCCTCTATCACAGATTCCTTCTGGGTCAGCTGGCGCGCTTGTTCTTGTATCTGATCATTCAGGGCCTTCGCCGAGGACTCCAGGAGCTGAACGTCCTCAGATAGTTTCTTCTCCCTGGCCTGGAGTTGCTCCCGCTCCTGAGCCAGACTGCGCAAGTCCTCTGAGAGAGCCTTGGTCCTCTCTGACAATAGGCGCTCTCGGTGGTAAGAGCCATGCAGGGCAGCGTTTGTGGCCTACAGGGTGTATATGTAATGCTCTACTTTAACCCTCAGGGCCTTACTGACCTCCGCCTGCATACAGCTTGCCTCGCGGGCGCGGGCGACCTCTGCCTCCAACTAGGCCACTCGCTGGAGCAGGGCTTCAGTCTCCCGCCTAGAATACAACTGGCAGCCAACGGCGAGACAATCGTAAGCAGCCTGCCATAAGGAAAAATAGGAGTTAGAAGACATAAGCAAAAATAACAGAAAGAGTAAAATATATCTACCTGCAACAGGGACTTGTGCAGGTTGGCTAGGGGCCTATCCGACTCAGCCAGGCTCCTCAACGCATCACCCTCGGTCCTCGTAGAGGATGTGTCATCAGAGCGGGGCATACGCTGGATGGTGGGTGCTTCAGGAGGCACCCTAGAGGGCCCCGGGACGCCCTCCTCGGAGCTGGAGGCTCCCCCAGGTGCAGGACCCTCATCGGAGACCTTCTTCAACTCCACTGGCGGGGGCTTCCGAGAAGCTACCTCCTTCGCGACCTGAACCTTCCGGCGCAGGCGCGTATTTGTCAGGCGGGGCTCGGCGCGCACCACCTCCTTGCCTTTCCAAATGTCCAAGGAGTTGGTCGAGGTGGCGGGGGGGGGGGGGGTAGCCTGATGTCCCATCATGGAAGAGGGTGCCTTCTTGAGGCGCTTGGACAAGGGCATTGTGTCCTCATCCTTGGTGATTGTTGGAAGCTCAGGAGGGGTGAGTTTCCTCAACCTCCTCCAAGGAGCCGACCGCTAGGCAAGTCATTTCTGCCTTGCCTTTCCAGCTGCTTCAGTCGTTGCCTGGGCAGGCCTGAGACGCAGGCACTGCCTTATCACCTCCCGTCTCGATGAGGGAGGAGGAGGAGCCATCTTTGTGCTCGACGGGCGGCTCTGTCGTCCCTTGTGTTGGGACCGGGTGCATGTTGACATGGATGTGGGTTCGTAATTTTAAAATTAATTACGTGCAGCGGAAGGTTTAGCATAAATAATTTCTCTAATTATTTAACCACACATCTAAGCATGCAATTTTATCTTGTGTAGACATGATCATATATTTAAAATTTTGCAGAAACATAAACTAATTTACGTATTACTTCGCGTAACTCAAAGGAAGGGGCGAGATCCAACCGTAAGCGTCCCTTGGAAGCTCCGCCTTTATTCGCGTCCATGCCGAGTATCTTCGGGATGACTTCGCAAAGCCATGAGTTTCGTGTTTTTGAGAACTACTAGATTCTCCGAGAACGCGACGAGAAAAACCAAGAGAGAAGTCGGAAGACTAATCACAAAAGGATGACCGGCTGGTGCTCCTTCTTGGGGCTGGTTGGCGCACGGCAAGAAGGGGAGAAGAGAAGGAGAGAAAGAGAGGGAGAGAGCCTATGCCTTCGTCTCTTCAATTATTACCCAAGCCTTGCCTTGGGTCCTTTATATAGTGACCTCTTAACCATCAAGCCTCTCAAATATGGAATAACTTATTTCATCATGTCAAGTTTGATTTTATATTATGGTTAAAATCATATTTTAATTCATGATAAAAATCAATCAAGTCTCTTCTCTCTTATGGAATAAATTTCCTTATCATGGTAAATCAATCCATGATTGATTTTATAAAATAAACCAATCCATGGTTCATTTTAATTTCCAAGAAAAATAAACCAAACCTTGGTTTATTATATAAAAAATTTATATCATCCATAATTTTATAAAACAAACCACACTTGGTTTATTTTATAAATTGAACCAAAACCTTGGTTCTCTCCCTTTGTTGTGGCCGGCCAAGCAAAGAGGGTGGAGGCCCTCTTTGGCCGGCCCATCCAAGCCAAGCCCCAATGAATTAAACTTATTTAATTCATCTATTAAGTCTTCAAAAGACTTAGCCATTTTACGCTTCCGATGCGTCTCTGATAAATTCAGATTCGGCTTATCGTTTGGCTCAACCAAACTTAATCTCTCTTGATTGGAAAATCCAATTTTCAACTCGTTTTAAATCCCTCGGATTACTCGTAGTGCGTGTGACTAAATAGGCTTTCAATTTATGTTGACCGTCAATAATTAATCAATTAATTATAGAACGATCATGAGTGACACCTAGTAGTACATCATGATCCCCAATTAATCGAAAGATCAACGGTTGGCCTCAGAAACAATTCTGAAACCCTTCAGCAGCTATAATGAATCGTGTCCCATTCCCTTCACCATCTTATACCCACTTGGTTTAGGACATGGTCTATGTGTGTCAGTCCCCACTAGGCTGACTACGTCACACCTAGCCCAAGTAACGTTTTCTCGTCCTACGGATTCTAATTACTCTCATGTATTTAAGAGATTCATACTCTGAACATGTCATGCTCTGGCCAGAGGCTTCGAGTAACAATCCGACGATAGGCCTCGGGTATACATCTCCTCGCAAGGAGTGGTGAATCCTTTGTAGGTTGTTCAAACATCTTCGGGCACTTCGGCTTATACCCAATCATCCTGGGTCCACACCTCCTTGGAGACGCTTGCTTAAAATGTCAAAGTATAAGTCTCCATGACCAAGATGACTTGAACACCGCAAGTCAAAGGAACATCGCACTTAAGCTGCAGTAAGAACATCACTGACATATCTATATGTAGACTACCATATGAAGTTTTACAGCCAGTCACTCCAATGAACTAGTTCCCTTAACTAGCATTCATGTTTGTCTCTGGACATCTCAATGTCACCAGCCAGTGAGAATCAGCTGATTAGAGAATAACTCATGCTAGTCTCAACAGAATTGATAGTGTCCATATTTATCAATTCATCGACTAGGGACAATTTTAATACTTCACAATTGCACATGTAGAGATAATCACTAGTTGTGAATTCATCACAAATTCTCTCATACTGTGAATTGTATTGCGGACATTCAGTAAATGAGTTTAAGATCTCAATCAAATACACAAACATGTATACTCAAATAGTGAATATTCATTTATTAAAATAAATGATTACAATCATAAGGCGATTGCCTTAGGACACTTCTCTCATATCACTAACAAACTCCCACTTGGCCTAATGTCAATCGCTACGGTACCCAATACCACGGGCTCTAACATGACCTTCAAACTTGCTTTGAGGCAAGGTCTTAGTTAAAGGATCCGCTAAATTCCTTTCAGTGGGAATTTTCTCAATTTGTATATCATTCCTACTTATAATCTCTCTGATCAGATGATAGCAGCGAAGCACATGTTTGGATCGCTGATGAGACCTTGGTTCCTTCGCTTATGTAATAGCTCCATTGTTGTCGCAGTAAACCAGTATTGCTTCATCAATGGTTGGAACTACACCAAGTTCAAAGATAAATTTCTTGATCCAGACTGCTTCCTTTGCTGCTTCCGAAGCTGCAATATATTCCGCTTCCATGGTAGAATCCGCTACGGTGTCTTGCTTGGAACTCTTCCAACTTATTGCGCCTCCATTCAAAATAAATACATATCCGGACTGAGATTTGGAGTCGTCTTTATTGTCTGGAAACTGGCATCTGTATACCCACGTATTACCATATCACCTTCTCCATATATTAGGAACACATCCTTAGTGTTTCTTAAGTACTTGAGGATTGTCTTGACAGCCGCCCAATGATCCATTCCTGGATCAGACTGGTATCTGCTTATGACGCTTAGAGCATACGATACATCGGGCCTAGTACATAACATAGCATACATGATAGATCCTATCGCGGATGCATAAGGAATCTTATTCATGCAAATTCTCTCGTCTTCTGTGCGCGGACACATAGACTTCGAAAGGTTAATCCCATGCCTGATGGGAAGGTAATCTTTCTTGGATTCCGACATGCTAAACCCTTCTAGCACTCGGTCTATATATGTAGACCGCGAACGACCAAGCGACCGTTTTGATCTATCTCTATAGATTCTAATCCCAAGGATATAGGTTGCTTCTCTCAGGTCAATCATGGAGAAAGTTTTGGACAACCAAATTTTAACTGACTGTAAGACTGATATATCGTTTCCTATAAGTAATATGTCATCGACATATAACACTAGGAATACGACTGCACTCCCACTAACCTTCTTGTACACACAAGGTTCGTTAGGATTTTGTGAGAAATCAAACTCTTTGATTGTCTCATCAAAACGGATGTTCCAGCTCCTGGATTCTTGCTTTAGTCCATATATGGATCGTCGAAGATTGCATACTTTGGTTTTATTAATCGATGTGAAACCTTCAGGTTGTATCATGTATACATCCTCAAGCAGGTTTCCATTAAGGAAGGCTGTTTTCACATCCATTTTTCATATCTCATAATCATAATGAGCTACTATGGCCAGGAGCATCCGAATGGATTTAAGCATAGCTACTGGCGAATAAGTTTCGTCATAATCAGTTCCTTGTTTCTGACGATATCCTTTTGCCACTAATCTATCCTTAAAGGTAACAACATTGCCTTCCATGTCGGGTTTCTTCTTGAAAACCCACTTGCACTCTATGGGCTTAATCCCTTCAGGTGGGTGAACCAAATCCCATACTTGATTTTTGTACATGGAATCCATTTCCAACTTCATGGCTTTAAGCCATTTATCCCTTTCTGAATTTTTCAGAACATCTTCATAACTGACAGGTTCATCATCGTTAATGAGTAACACGTCGTTCGATTCACTTATGAGAAATCCGTATCTCTATGGAATATTGCGTGTCCTATCAGACCTACGAAGAAGTGGTGTTATTTTAGGTTCAACTGATAGCTCATCATTATGAGTTATTGGTTGTGGGTCTAGACTAGGTGTCTCTGTAATGTATATTGGAGTTTCTTGAACTTCTTCAAGTTCAATGCTACTCCCACTGTTTTCTTGTAAAAGAAATTCTTTTTCTAGAAATACAGCATGCCTTGAAACAAACACCTTTTATTCCAAGGGATGATAGAATTGGTAACCTTTCGTTTTCTTAGGGTATACAATAAATAGACATTTATCAGACTTAGCATCCAATTTGTCTGATACAGTCCGCTTTACATAAGCAGGACAACCCCATATCTTTAGGTGAGATAAATGAGGTTTCTTACTATTCCACGTCGGTGTAATTTGGTTATGCGTTTCTTGCTTACATGGCCAAGATGACAATGCCACATATAGGAGTCTATTTGATTATCTATTCGAGCACGTTTTTTGCTAACTTCGATATTGAAAACGTCACCGGATAAATCTAACGTGTAGATACCATTGCATAAAGTTCCGGTCCCATAAAGAACACCATTTAAAGTTATGTAACAGCAATTGTTACTAAAAGTTAATTGATAACCCTTTTCATTCAAGCATGAAATAGATACAATGTTCTTTATTAATGAAGGAACAAAATAACAATTATCCAATTCTAAGACAAGTGCAGTAGGGAGCTTTAGCAAATATGTTCCGATGGCAACAGCAGAAATCTTTGCTCCATTTCCAACTCGCAAATTCGCTTCTCCCTTGACGAGTCTTCTTCTATTCCTTAGCCCCTGTATGCCATTACATATATGTGAGCTACACCCAGTATCAAGTACCCAGGTGTCCGAGGAAATAGAGTGACATTCAATAACGAAGATACCTGAAGAGGATGGGGCATCGGATGCCTTCTTCTTCAAGGACTCAAGATAAACCTTGCAGTTTCTTCGCCAGTGGCCCTCCTTGCCGCAGTGATGGCAAGTGCCTTTTGGTGCATTTTCAATCTTTTTGGCCTTTTTATTCCTTCCCTTATTTTGTTCTTTGGGCTTCCTCTTAGAGCCTTTCTTTGAGGAACCAACTAACAGTACCGTCTTCTGATCCTGCTTTACAGAAGGCTCTACAGTCTTCAGCAGGTTAAGCAACTCAGGAATGGTAGTCTCCAGTTTGTTCATCTGATAGTTCATCACAAATTGTGAGTAACTCTTGGGCAAACAATGCAGAATTAAGTCAATACGTAGTTCGTGATCCATTGCAAATCTGAGTGTGCCTAATCGCTCAATGTACCCCAACATCTTCAACACAAACTGTGAAACAAAAGTGCCTTCCTGCATCTTAGAGGTGAAGAGGAGTCTGGAGACCTCAAACCTTTCGGATCTCGCCTGCTCGTCAAACAGCTCATGAAGATGGAAGACGATAGTATGAGCATCCATATGCTCATGCTGCTTTTGTAGCTCAGGTACCATAGCGGCCAGCATGATGCAAATCGCAAGTTCAGAATCGGCCACATGTTTCTGATAGGCCACTAACTGGTCTGGAGTTGCATCTTCAGGAGGATGGTTGGGAAGTTTGTTCTTCAAGGACATAAGCAAGCTTTTCTGCCTTGAGGACTATCCTCAGGTTTCGAAGCCAGTCCATGAAGTTTGGCCTGGCCAGCTTATTGGTGTCCAAAATGGAACGCAAATTCAGAGAAGACATGATCAGGTGATTATCCTAGAAATAATAATTGAGGTTATGTGATGAGAATGATAAAGAATGCATCAATATACATTAATTAAATCTTATTTATTTTTCGAATTGAATAACCCTTTTTATCAATTGGAGAGATCGTAAGAACATCTCCAAATAGGTTGATATCCAACCATAGATAAGAACAACCATAGCTAGAGTCCATCAAGTTATTCTTAGCTATGAAGGTAGGTAATTATACCATTACATATTATACATATGTAACTATCACATTATGCTATCAACTAATTGAATGTTTGCATAAATCATTGGGTTGTTAACTCATTAACAAGTATGGAACAATATACATAGCACCCAACTGCACCTCTCTTTACATCGACCTTGGCTGTGACACAACAAATCGATGCTCCGAGCTTAAAGCTGACCCATTAATCAAGAAATAGTTTTAATATGGTTGGAGCTCATTCAATCGTTTAGTCAGGCTTGGATGTGTCCAACAACCAAAACTAAGGATTGACCTCTGACTCCAACTATATTAATCATAAACTAATTCCATGGTTTGAATATGTTGAGGTTCAAGCCGGGGCATGGATGTGTCCATCAACCCAAACGAGAAACAAAACTCCGGTTCTAACCATATTAATGGAAGGTGTTGGCCTTAATATTTTGTAAGGGGTTTTGGGTCTCATCCTTTTTCTTTTATACACATTCATGACATATAATTATGTCATGTTCTAACGATTTCCTCAATAAAGTATGTATGTGTCTTAATTTATCAAGTCTCATTAATTGAATTTGGAACCGGATTTTCTAATTCTAATTTCATAATTTATTCAAGGAATTGTTTTGGGAAAAAATTTCCTGAATTATCATAATTAATTTCGGAAATAATATGTTTAAGACTTTGATTTCTCTAAATCAAATCTTATTAAATTAAGAGACAGATTCTCTTAATTCAACCACATATTATTTTCATGAAAATCTTATTTAAGGAAATATACTCTATTGGAAACAATTTTCCTAA
Source organism: Boesenbergia rotunda (assembly GCA_024364735.1). Classification (NCBI taxonomy): domain Eukaryota; kingdom Viridiplantae; phylum Streptophyta; class Magnoliopsida; order Zingiberales; family Zingiberaceae; genus Boesenbergia; species Boesenbergia rotunda. The sequence continues at coordinate 46,332 of JAGFNQ010001334.1, read as the reverse complement.
TTAATTTTGGAGACAATAATATGTAAGAGCATCACCTCATAAATCAAATAAGGAAATTATCGTTTGAGAATCACCTCAAAAATTTCCAAGATTTGATCACATATTTTATTTATGGAAAATTAATATCAATAACTTAATTTGAATGGCTCCCCGAGGCTCAATCCAAATTAAACATTTGACAGCTTAAATTCAATTTAGGAAATTTAATTATAACAACTAACTTTAAATTGGATGGCTCCCCGAGGCTCAATCCAAAATAAAGAATTTTGTAAATAATTTAATTTCCAATTATAAATTTAAATGCCAATTAATATTCCCATAATTTGTCTAGACTTTCTTGAAAGAAAGTGCCCAAAATTACGAGCTTTCCATAAATGGAATGTTTCCAAAAATAAAAGGTTTTCAGAATAATTGTAAGTTTCTGGTACAAAGAAAACTTACGTTTTTCCAAAATTAAAAAATTTCCAAAATAGAAAATTTTTAAAATTGGAAAGTTTCAAAAATGGAAAGTTTTCACAATTATCATAAAAGTTTAGAAACAGAGATATTTCAAAAGTTTGCGAAATTTCATGAGGATTTCCAAACTTTGAAATTCCTAAATCGAAAATTTACCATAATTGGAAAGTTTCCATAATAGAAAATTTTCCAAAATTGAGATCATGATAAAGCTTTTCGCAAAACAATTATATGATTATGTCGAACACAAACCTCGACTCTGATACCACTGTTGGGACCGGGTGTATGTTGACATGGATGCGGGTTCGTAATTTTAAAATTAATTACGGGCAGCGGAAGGTTTAGCATAAATAATTTCTCTAATTATTTAACCACACATCTAAGCATGCAATTTTATCTTGTGTAGACATGATCATATATTTAAAATTTTGGAGAAACATAAACTAATTTACGTATTACTTCGCGTAACTCTAAGGAAGGGACGAGATCCAACCGTAAGTGTCCCTTGGAAGCTCCGCCTCTATTCGCGTCCACGCCGAGTATCTTCGGGATGACTTCGCAAAGCCACGAGTTTCGTGTTCTCGAGAACTACTAGATTCTCCGAGAACGCGACGAGAAAAACCAAGAGAGAAGTCGGAAGACTAATCACAAAAGGATGGCCGGCTGGTGCTCCTTCTTGGGGCTGGTTGGCGCACGGCAAGAAGGGGAGAAGAGAAGGAGAGAAAGACAGGGAGAGAGCCTATGCTTCGTCTCTTCGATTATTACCCAAGCCTTGCCTTGGGTCCTTTATATAGTGACCTCTTAATCATCAAGCCTCTCAAATATGGAATAACTTATTCCATTATGCCAAGTTTGATTTTATATTATGGTTAAAATCATATTTTAATTCATGATAAAAATCAATCAAGTCTCTTCTCTCTTATGGAATAAATTTCCTTATCATGGTAAATCAATCCATGATTGATTTTATAAAATAAACCAATCCATGGTTCATTTTAATTTCCATGAAAAATAAACCAAACCTTGGTTTATTATATAAAAATTTATATCATCCATAATTTTATAAAACAAACCACACTTGGTTTATTTTATAAATTGAACCAAAAACTTGGTTCTCTCCCTTTGTTGTGGCCGACCAAGCAAAGAGGATGGAGTCCCTCTTTGGCCGGCCCATCCATGCCAAGCCCCAATGAATTAAACTTATTTAATTCATCTATTAAGTCTTAAAAAGACTTAGCCATTTTATGCTTCCGATGCGTCTCTGATAAATTCAGATTCGACTTATTGTTTGGCTCAACCAAACTTAATCTCTCTTGATTGGAAAATCCAATTTTCAACTCGTTTTAAATCCCTCGGATTACTCGTAGTGTGTGTGACTAAATAGGCTTTCGATTTATGTTGGCCGTCTATAATTAATCAATTAATTATAGAACGATCATGAGTAGCACCTAGTAGTACATCATGATCCCCAATTAATCGAAAGATCAACGGTTGACCTCAGAAACAATTCTGAAACCCTTCAGCAGCTATAATGAATCGTGCCCCATTCCCTTCACCATCTTATACCCACTTGGTTCAGGACATGGTCTATGTGTGTCAGTCCCCACTAGGCTGACTACGTCATACCTAGCCCAAGTAACATTTTCTCGTCCTACGGATTCTAATTACTCTCATGTATTTAAGAGATTCATACTCTGAACATGTCATGCTCTGGCCAGAGGCTTCGAGTAACAATCCAACGATAGGCCTCGGGTATACATCTCCTCGCAAGGAGTGGTGAATCCTTTGTAGGATGTTCAAACATCTTCGGGCACTTCGGCGTATACCCAATCATCCTGGGTCCACACCTCCTTGGGGACGCTTGCTTAAGATGTCAAAGTATAAGTCTCCATGACCAAGATGACTTGAACACCGCAAGTCAAAGGAACATCGCACTTAAGCTGCAGTAAGAACTTCATTGACATATCTATATGTAGACTACCATATAAAGTTTTACAACCAGTCACTCCAATGAACTAGTTCCCTTAACTAGCATTCATGTTTATCTCCGGACATCTCAATGTCACCAGCCAGTGAGAATCAGCTGATTAGAGAATAACCCATGCTAGTCTCAACAGAATTGATAGTGTCTGTATTTATCAATTCATCGACTAGGGACAATTTCAATACTTCACAGTTGCACATGTAGAGATAATCACTAGTTGTGAATTCATTACAAATTCTCTCATGCTGTGAATTGTATTGCGGACATTCAATAAATGAGTTTAAGATCTCAATCAAATACACAAACATGTATACTCAAATAGTGAATATTCATTTATTAAAATAAATGATTACAATTATAAGACGATTGCCTTACAATCAAATACATGGGCAGCGATGACTTCTCATATCGAGGAGTCGTCCCTCTTTATGGTCATCGTTTTGTATGTCTTTGCGGCGCGTATTAGTAGGAGATCGCGAAGAAAAGGTCTGAACACGTGTCGAGGCCACATTCGCCGAGATGTTTTGTCGCCATTAAAAGGCCCCATGAACTTTTAATGGGTCATTGATAACTATCATTGCCTCGTCTCGAAACCCACACCGACTTTTAGACCACTCCAAAAGACCACTGAGGGTCTAGCGACGAATGTTTCGATTCCTCGGACCTGACAACCCGCCAGAGCGAAAGTAATGGACGTATGAACCCACAGATGCATAACTTCCCTTCATTGCACCACCAGTCTAATCAGTCAACCACACCTCCTTCGATTAGACTTGAAGGGAGGGACTTGTGATGGGGTTGAGCATCCCCGGATGGACACGTGGCTCGGGGAAGCTACGTGGCAGGGTCCACTAAAGTTGAGCACCGAGACCGTACTATGACCGCCTTGGGAAAAGAGAGCATGGTCTCATAGGCAGACCAAGCGGCTAGACTCCTGAGACTACCTCGAGAGAACAGATGCCCAAGGCCAGGTTAATACCCCCCGAGGTCAGGTCAATACCCCCCGAGGTTAGGCCGGGCGGTCAGGCTCCCGTGTAACGCCCCAAATTTCCCTCTCTAGCGTGGTAATAATGGAACATGTAGCCAAGAATAATATTATGAATTTAGGGGGGAAAGTGGTGAATAAAGAAATGTTAGGCATTATCTTGACACGTAGTGGATGTGTGATAATTATGCTTATGTATTATATTTAATGAATAATGATATGCATATGCATGAGTATGAATTAAATAAGTAGCATTCTCTAGATGAGTTTTGGTTATGCGGGCTTGGAAAAAAATAATAAAAGGAAGAGAAAACAAAAAGAAGAGGAGGTGCCAAGGATTGAACCTTGGACCTCAAAGAAAAGCCAAGCCTTAAGAATGCATATGTAACCAATTCACCCAGCATGGGAGTGCTATTAGGAGGAGATGGGAAATCGTAGATGAATAGAAGATAAGTGAAGAGACACATAAAAATGAAGAGGCATCATTGAAAGAGGTGGTTACCTTTTCACTCCCTATAAAAGAGCATGGAAAGGGAAAAATGCTTAAGGCATTTTCGGCCAAGAAAACTCCCATTTCTCTTCCACCAAACTTTCCTCTTCCTCCTCTCCCTCACCGAGATTCTAGAGCCCCCTTGCTGCCCCCAAACCAAGCCTCACCACTCTAAGGAATCCGAGAAAAGAAGAAGGGAGGAACAAGAGGAAACACCAAGTTTAAGAGCCCCTTTTCTTCTCCAAAGTTTAGGACATCTTTTGGGATTTTAGCGCAAGTGGTAAGACTCCCTCACCTGCAACATAATGACTTATTATGTGTATTTATGATCCCCTACAAATGCTTGTGATGTTGTGTGAAAAAAATGAAAGAAAGGACCATGAGGAACTTTCGGCCAAGGAAGTTTTTCTCACCTTTTGTTATGTTTAAATTTAGATAATGATTCTACATGCTTGTTGCTACTTTCTCATAGTAGATGAGTGATGAATGAATGATGTTTGAACACCCTTCATGATGTAGAGGGTCAAATACCTCTCGGCCAAGGGGTAGAAGTAAGTTGTTGCATGTGCATGAAGTAGGGTTTTGTTCTTGCATGTATTCCCTAGCTTATGTAATGTTTTTGGCCAAGAAATTTGGTAGAATCTATGCTAAATGACCTCTGTAATATTCAGCCAAAGGGCCTTAATTTAGGCCTTAAAACAGATTTATAAACCCTCATGAGGTTATAGATGCTTCAAGTGATATACATGTGATGTATGTGTTTGTTTCATGTTGTACCTTTCGGGTAGCCCCTGATCTAGGCCTTTCGAACCTAAATCCATGTTTATTTTTAGGTTGTGATGGTTAGAAAAATGTTACATGTACCCTCATGCCACGTTAACCTAAGTAGAGTTACAAGCATGCACCTAAACTAAGGTTTAGTGAAGATTTGGACTACTCTTGTACTTGCAAATGATCTCTTATGTAAAATATGTTTTTATTTCCATGTTACATGAATCTTTATGCCATGACATCCATGCTGTGAGTTTCGGCCAGTATTTAGAAGTAGGGTTAAAATAGATTCAAATTACAATTCATGAACCCAAATCAATAGTTAGTGAAGTTTAGACTACCCTTATACTTGTACACGACTCCTTATGTAAAGTATGCTTTTATTTCCATGATTATATGACTTTTATGCTATGTTTACCTAGCTGTGAGTTTCGGCCAACTACTGGAATAAGGGCTAAAAAAATAGGTTCAATTACAAATCATGCACCTAACTAATGTGTAATGAAGTCTAGACTAGCCTTGTACTTGTAAATGACCCCTTATGAAAAGTATACCTTTATTTCAATGTTGTGTGAATTTTATGCTATGAAACCTCTCCTATAATGTTTCGGCCAGCATGGGTTAAGGTAGGAAAGGAAAGCTAAAACTAATGTATTGCCTTGATTAAAACAAGTATGTATATGAATGAGGTGTTGGTAAGACTAGCAGGATGTTTGCTTCACTTATATGTGTTTAAAGAAAAGTCTTATAATGGCATGCTATTTATGATAATGATTATGCCAGGAAAAGTATGTCTATACTTATGAATGATTGAATGTCCATAGTACATTCTTTATGAAAGAAAGAAAGAAAATGAAAGAATGCATGTATGCATTTTACTTTAAAGAATGACTTGTACCGGATCTTGAAAAAGATCCACGGTTCTAGACTACCGAAGCTGTCCCTAGGCTGAAAGATAGTAAGCCTAGAATGTAGACCCCTGTAGGTCGGGATTAGCTACCTCGCATCCTACATAGGGGTATGCGTGCAAAAGAAAGAATGGGTACAAGCCGGGGACCCCAAGAAAGATGATGTATGCTTATGTTGAAGTATTACTTATTATGTTTTCTAAAAAGCATCCTAATTGTCTATGCAATGCATATGTTCTATGTTTATATGCCTTCATATGTTTATGTATTTTTATGCTATGCATAAGATGTTATATGTCTCTCAAATGCATGTGACGTATGGATTTAGTGAGTAGGAAAGAGCTTACTAAGTTTCATACTTATAGTTGTTTGCTTATGTTGCAGATCAACATAGAAATTACTAAAGAAAGGGAAGCTGCTGGAAGGGCTAATGTGTGTGGTGGTGACTTGGCTGATCGATCCATTTTTGTGCCATTGATAGACTTAGCACTTACTTTTATAAGAAAGCATGTGTTATACCTTATACTTGTTACATGATTAATATTTACACTCCTTCTCCTTTGCATATGATTATATTTATGTTTTATTTCCGCTGCAATGTTTTTGAATCACATGCTATACTATAAGTTAAATTAAGTAGGAGTAGTAGGAATGAGGGATTCATATGCAATAATATGCGTAAGTTAAGTTAAGTAGGAAGAAAAGGTAACGCGTCGCCTTAACGGTAAGGGGCGGGCGTTACATCCCGAGACTATCTCAGGAGGATAGATGCCTGAGGTTAGGTCGGGCCCGGGCTCCCGAGACCACCTTGGGAGGACAGACGCACGAGGTCATGTCGGGTCTCGGGCTCCTGAAGCCACCTCGAGAGAGCAAACGCCCGAGGTCATGTCGGGCCCCAGGCTCCCGAGACCAGCTCGGGAGGGCAAACGCCCGAGGTCATACCATGCTTCAGATTCTCGAGACCCTCTTGGTAAAATAGGGAAAGACCCCGAGACCAACTCGGGAGAGTGGAGCCCAAAGATTGATATATCGGATAACCCAACTTCAAGTAACCATCTCTATTTCCGGAACAGGAAAGTCATCGGATAATTATTATCAATAATTATCGGATAATTATTATCAATAATTATCGGATAATTATTATCCGCAATATGTGGTAATTAAGGTCTTAATGATCACTGCGGTCGTTATCAAGTTATATCTGGTAACCGATGATTCAGGGACGTGGAGGAGAACATAGGGACACGTGTGACCGTCACCTTAGGTATAAAAGGTGCTTCGGCACCTAGGTAAAGGAATTTTTTCCTAGACTTCACACAAATTCTGATTTCCTCGCCCTCCTCTTAATTCATATTTCTGACTTGAGCATCGGAGTACGCTCCACCGGAGAACCTTCCGGTGTGTTCCCATTAACGCTCGTATTACTTTCGCAGAGCGCGGTTGTCTTCTCCCTCTTCACCTTCCACATAGGATGTGCCTTGGTGACTCGCCGTCTGCATCGTTCCTTCTTGAATAGTAAACATGAATACAACTAAAGATATATTTTTACAGAATGGAGGGATTACTAGCACATATAATATTATTATTTTAAAATTTGATGATTAAAATTTGGCAAAGCCCTGCTCTCCTCACATGTTGTCATAATATATCCAAATTAATAACCTTTGTAATCTATTTTTTTATGTTAATTTTAAGTGTTAGGATGTATACTAAAATCCTAGCTTTTGTATGAACATCTATATTTTGGAAAAAGAATCGCATGGTCATTGATTGTATTTTATATTTGATTATATATGCTATTGTCCAATACTCTACATTGTAGATAACATGGTGTGTGGTGTCATACAGAAGATCATGTTATTACTCCCTTGTAAAGTATAAGTAGTGGCTAACAACTAAGATGGTTTTGGACAAACCATTAGAATGTTGTAGTGTAATTTGGTATTAGTCTATCTTGACTATAGAATTACACTAGTACACTTTGTGTATATTGAGCAGCACCAATTAGAGGTGATTCGATTTATACTGATTATATAATCGAATCATACCTCAGATATTATGATGTACATACTCTTAATCCCGATATAATAACAGATACATATATTTAATATCTATTTCTTTGATTTACTAATGGGCGAGATTTATTTGTTAAATCAATAGACCCGGTAAATTGGAAAATAATATTATTTACATGGTGTGTCGTTGATTATAGAAGGAAACCGTGTCCTAATGCGTTAGGATGATGATACCCCCTTAAGGAGCTCATAAGTTCATCATGTAAATCCTGCAGGTGGACTTAGTTCGACATGATGATAAGGTTGAGTAATACTACTCATGGAGTTAGATATTAATTAATTAAATTGTCAGTAATTTAATTAATTAATGGGCATGTAAAATCTTAAACACGGGGAGATTATGCACACATAATATGGTGGAACCCATATTTATTTATGGGGATTGGTGTGATAGTTCAATGACAACTCATTAGTGGATCGAGTTATCATTAATGGATCAGACTTAGGATCCATTAGGAGACCAAAACCAACTCCTCTTCATGGTCCTTATTGTAGTCTATATATACCTCATGAGTCATGAAACCAAGAGACCATAAGATAACCTAATTATCCTCTCTCTCTCTATCCCCTAAGTCTTGCGCCGGCAGCAAGAAAGGGGAAGAAAAGGCTTGCTTCCTTTTCTTCTCCCTCTCTTCTCTCCATCTCTTCTCCTTGGTGGCCGACGGCATTAAGCTAAAGGAGGGACTCTCTTCCTCCTTTGTGGCGTGCGACAACTTGAAGAGAGGAGGTGGTTGGCGCAAGAAGGAAGGAGTCCCTTCTCCTTGGTGGTGTTGGTGCCGCAAGCAAGAAGAAGGGAAGAGGGGTTGGTCGGTTAGGGTTGGTGAAGAAGAGACTTTTTTCTCTCTTCTTCCTTAGGGCCGACGCAAGAAGGAAACTTTCCTTCTTTGTTGGTTGCCGCAAGGAAGAAGGTGCTCTTCCTTTTTGGTGGTTGGCGTAAGCACAAGAAAGAAGAAGGTGGTCTTTGATGACTTCATTTCTTAGTAGATCGTCGCCACATAACGACCAAGAAGAGGATAGAAATAAAGTAGAAGATCGCGAGGTAAACAAGAGGTATAAATCTTGTTTTGGCTCATTCTTGCATCTTGTTTATATTGTATTCATGTTTTGTCATGGACCCGGAAGATAAACACAAAAATCGACGATCAAATCATCGTCTATTCCGCGGTTAATCGATTAGAAGAGTTAGATCGCTTGAACAACAAGTTTGTTCAAGCAGTTGCATAATCGATTAGTATGATAATGAAAATGATTGTTCGAAAAAGTTCTCTCTATTCGAGTTGTTTATAATTAATAGAAAATTTTAATTCAAAAATATGAAGAATAATCTAATCGAACGGAAAATTAAAACCAACATTAAAATAGATTAACGGGATGCTAGAAACGAAAGAATTGCTCAGTGGAAGACGGATATGAGAGTAAACCCCTTCCCTAAATCTCCCACCGAAATCTCGCTGGAAAGTTATAATTAGTAGGCCGCGCCGGCCTTTCTGTCTCATTTCCCTTCCCGCTCGTAACGTAACGGGAACAGGTCGCGTTACGGTGGCAGCTGGGGTTCGTGCACGGGCACGTGGCGGTAATGAGGGCTGAGCTGCTTCTGTGCTTCGGCAGATGGGGAACCACACCGGCACGCGCCGGTGCGGAGTGCGGTTGCCATGGTGTTGCACCGGTGGGCAACGGGGAGCGGATCGTATCTCGCGCGCTTCCTCTCAGCCACGAGTTGAGACTCGGTGGGCCCCGCTGCATTCCGCCTTGTGATGCCACGCGTCCAGCGGTGGGTCCCAACTGCCCGCCATCCTGCGAGGAGTGTAATTTCTCGTTATAAAGAAGGCGAAGAAAAGCCGCCACAATTTTTTTTCCTTCTCCTAAACCTTCCGCACAATAAAGAGAGAATTCGCTCGCAGTTGGATCGGGAAGGAAGCGAGCGGGGGAACTCTCCAGAGAGCGAGAGCGAGAGGAGCGAGAGCAGCACGAGGAGGCGAGGAGACAAGGCGATTTCTGTGGATCTAGGGTAAGGGGTGTTCTGGAATCCTTTTTCTTCATTCACTCTTGGTTGCTTCGTTTCTGGTTCTCTTGCCCAGTTTGAGCTTGATTTCTGGAAGATTCGGTTGGACACTTGGTCTGAATGTTTATTATTTGGAGAAAAAAAATCCTGCCTTGTTGATGTGCTGTTTTTGTTTTTCCTCAGGAAAGGCTAAGTCGGATTCGGGGACGCTTGCGTTTCCATCCGACCTGAAGATGGCAGATTGGAACCGAACCGCGGTATGTTTTCTTTCACTTGCTATTTCTTTTCTTCTTCTTTTTTATTTAGGGTGTCTCTAGTGTATTTCTCGTGGTTTTCTTTCAATATACTATTCTTATTTCGTTTTTGACCGATTCTTTCTGTTCTACAATTAGGTCTACTGTTTTCTTACGATTTATCAACATGTATGTGACGGAAAAGGATCTTAGATTATGAGGTTGGAGGGACTGTATTTATCGAGTAGTTAATTGCCAAAATTTCGAATTTAATTTTTGAAAGTTCAAATTTAATTTGTAGAAATTTCAGGGGGAAAAAACGGAAAAACGTTTCCAGGAAGTTGATGATGGCCTCCCTGTTACTCCTGATTCCTGAATAAATAAAACTAACGAACAACTTTTCTTGTGTGTTACAATCATTGACAACATGGTATCCTGGCTGAGGGCAGGGTATTGATTTGGCTTTGCTTCCAACCTGACAATAAACTGTCTGTGGCAGGAGAAGCGTTGGGGCCAAGAAATTCAAGAAACACATTTTTTTTTGTTTGAGTCTTGATGATTTCAATTCATTGGGCGTTGGATGTAAACCGATAATATGCAATACTAGTAGCTAGTTGCATAGTTTGACATTCATTTTCTTCCATCTACTCGTCAGCAATCATTTGTTATGAGCGTCTGTTTATACTTCTCTTTGACCTCTGTGGCAATAATCATTTCTGTTTTCTTTGTAAATTTGTCTGAACATAAGTATCACCTTTCGTAGACAAGTTGCTATTTTTTTTTTAATGTAGACGAGCAGTAGAAAATTCACAAATTGAAGTTTTTCATCTTGTTTTTTTTATGTTATCTATTTTTCTGTATTCCTGTTTCCACGAGGACATGGGAAGATTATGTGTATAATATTCAGACATTTAACATCATAACGTCATTGATGTGATTGAAATCTGAGGTTGGATGCTGAACTAGACCATGATGGTGTGAAGGCTAGAAGATGTTGAAGCTGCTGAGTTGGAAGTTGTCCCACCAATGTTGGAGAGGTCCAACCAGAAAGAGCATCAAAGGGTACCAGAGTTACCCGGTAAAACTCTTTTGATACTTGAGTGGAACAAAGAGAATATAAGCAGCACTAGAGTGGGTGAGATTACAAACCCCTTTTTCCAGTGGATATATCAACTATTGATAGGTGTAGGTTGGTGGAAGGCCATACCCACACATCACTTGTAATTTCAAGGCGCCGCGCCTAAGTTTGATTTGCAATTGCAAGGCACCATGTTTATGTATGGCGTAGGACTCCAAGAATAACTGGCATGTGGGCCATGTACAGGTATGGTTTGTAAGGTCAGGAGCAAGTAGGATGGGAGACCAGTCCTAGGAATAGCCATGTGGAGAACGTCAAGAGCTCGGGAACTCATGCTAGAGCTGGGACTAGAGAGCTCAAATTGGAGAGCTCGGACCGGAAAGCTTGAGAACTCCGGAGGTCAGCCTATAGATGTTGATGTGCTGACCCAGTTCAGGAGGTTGGCTCCATGGGTTGGGATCTTGGAACATATAGTGCTAGCATGGAGAAGCCACATAGGCATAGCCTATTGAACTTGGAAACCCAGGAGTACCAATCATGTTCTCGTGACTGTAGTCTTTGAATTGCTATCTTGACAAGAAATAACAAATACCATGACGGAATCTACAATATTAAAGTTGATAATAATATCAGAAATGTCTATTTCTGTGTTGACTATGCTAGCTTGTTTTCTTTATATTTATGATTCATTATCATAAAGAGAAACTCTGCTTGTAGCTTTTGTATCCACATTAACTCCAAGGAAAATGTTATTTTTAAATGTTATTAAGTTTAATCTTCTGCTATCTGAAGACAGTTTGTTTTGCTGTCTAAATATAGTGGTAATGTAAGATGTTTCTTTGGTTATCCAGATTGAAGACGTTTTTGGTAATATTGGTGAGAACAACAACTGTAGATTGTCTGATGGAGGTAGCATACGAAAGGAAGAGTCCCTAGAACCAGACAACTTCATTGTTGCACATCAAAGCACAGAGACTGATATTGGAAATAGCGCAGCGAACAAAGTGTCAAAGAACAAAGATTCAGTTTGGAAAAAAGAAGGGACAATTATTTGCCCTTCTCTTGAAAATGAAAGCTTCAGTATAGTGAAAGGTTGGTCCCTTATATAGTCATCAAGATTGGATACCACACTCAGATTACCCTTCTCTCTACTTATGGGTTTTTCCTTTTCTGTGTCAGGGGATTGTCAAGGGCCTAATCTCAGACAAAACAATACAGCTTCACAAAACAAGTTGTGCAGCTCAAGCAATCCTGGTGCAAGTAGGAATGCTAAGGAAGAAACGAACAGTTGCCAATTGTCATTTGAGAATAATAGCTCGCTCCACTCCAAAATTACTTTTTTTGCAAATGACAATGATCAAGAAAATGATCTTCTGTATTATGATTGGTCAGATATCAGCAATTTTGAGGATGTTGATCAAATGTTCAGGTAGGTCAGAATTGGTATTTTATACCACAACTCTATTCTTTAAGTTTTAATTTTGATGTAGTGGCCATCATTTTCATTATATTTTGTTTCTCTTGGAGAAATTGTGATCCCACATTTGGACAATGGAGCAATATAGATGGACCATCATGGATGTCTTCCTCAAATGACATGTTTGGTCCAGAAGATACGTTGACATCAGCCTTCGAATCTTCAACTCTAGAATTCAAAGAATTGGAGAAAGCACCAGGATATTGTGAAAACACCCAAGACTTGCATGATTGTAAAACACCGCAGGTTGATACTCATAAGCAATCTTGTTTGGCCCACCAGTCCTTCAAGTCAAACGCAGAACAGGTTTTTAGATGATTTTTTTTGATATCTTACTGAAGTAGCTACAGTCATTTAATTTTTGCAGAGATTTTGATTATTAAAATTTGTGTATGTTGTTCTCGAAGGCATATGATGGTGGTGGAGAGGACGAGAATAAATCA
>JAGFNQ010001334.1:0-24964 GCA_024364735.1 Boesenbergia rotunda | reverse complement strand
AGTTGAGAATTTCTCAAGAAGACTCTTGAGTGTCTCAACCTCACCCTTTAAGACTTTGTTTTCATCTTCTAAGACTTCTACATGCAAATCATCAAGATCCTCATCCTTAGAGGATTTCAATTGTTCTACTTCCACTTTTAAAGATTTAACCTTTTCTTTTGACTTCTTTAACAATTCGGTTAGACATGCAATAGTTCTATAACATTTGTCTAATTCGGGAGAAATTACATCTTCATCATCCGAAGATGATGAAGCCGCGTTTGAGGAGTCCATGGATTCATCACTGCTCTCTACATCTTCAATAGTCATGAGTGCTACATGGCGTGTGTTATTCTCCTCCTTTTCCTCTTCGGATGAACTAGAAGAAGATTCATCCCATGTGGCCTTCAAAGCCTTCTTCTTCTTCTTTGATTTCTCCTCCTTCTTCATTAACTTTGGACATTCACTCTTGTAATGTCCTTTCTTACTACACTCAAAGCAAGTAACATTAGTCTTATCAAGTTTAACTTCACTAGGGTTTCCTTTGACTTTGTAGTGTCGGCTCTACCTCATCATCCTCCTTACGAAATTAGCCATCTCGGATAAGGATGACTCGCTACCATCCTCCTCGGACTCGGATGAAGATGAAGAGACCTCCTTCTCCTTCTTCTTCTCCTTCTTTTTCTCCTTCTTCTTGGTATTTTCTCCTGCCACAAGTGCAATCCCCTTCTCCTTGGGGCCTTTGTTAGCCATTTCGTGTAGCTCCATTTCACAAAACAAATCATCCAATTTTACAATTGACAAATCCTTGGAATCCTTGTAGGCATCTACCATGGATGACCACAAGGTATTCCTTGGAAAAGCTTTTAGAACGTACCTCACAAGGTCGCGGTTCTCGACCTTTTCGTCAATAGAGTGGAGACCGTTGAGAATTTCTTTGAACCGCCCATGGAGTTCACTTACCGTCTCGGACTCCTTCTGATAAGATTTTGTAGTTGATTGAGGAACAAGTCCCTCTTGGCTATCCTTGAGTCCCGGGTGCTTTCGTGAAGCTCGATGAGCTTGTTCCATAGATCCTTTGCGATTGTGAAGGGACCAACTTTGATTAGTTGGTCCTTGGTCATCCCACATTGCAAGGTAACCACCGCCTTCGCATCGGCTTCTCCTTTGCGAGTTTGCTCAGCTGACCATCACGAGGACTCCAACTCTTTTCCCTCCGCGTCTCTTGGAGGGATGAATCCTTCCTTCATGGAGAACCACATTCCAATATCGGTCTTGAGGTAGTACTCTATGCGAGACCTCCAATACTGAAAATCAAATCCGTCGAAGAAGGGAGGTCGGGTGGTGCTAAATCCTTCTCTCATTGTCATTCTTGTTGACTCTCGGGTCTTAGTCCATTTGAGGAGAGCCCCAAGCTCTGATACCACTTATTGGTGCTTGGATGGCTAGAGAAGGGGTGAATGTAGCCAGACACAGATTCTTTGAACTCTTTGAAAGCTTTCTGTACTTTGTTGGTTAGCAGCAGAAGCAAAGCAAACAGAAAGAACAAAGACAGAAACAGAAATAACAATACAAGATCGCTAACAAGGAGGATTTACAAGGTTCGGGAATAACTTGCCCCTACTCCTTGGCGTGCCCGTGAGGTGGGTGATCCCTTGATCGTCATCAGATCAAGCCTTGGAAAATTCGGATATCAGATACCTCCTTCTCGGTGGAGAAACCTCTCCATAGCAAGTCTCAACCGAATATATGGAATAAAAGCACAGAGACAAACAACAAACTTACAGAGCACAATGAATACACAGAAAGAAACACTTCATCGAGCTCACTCAGCACAACTCTCACACAAGAGCTCCCCGCTCTTCATGTTTGCTAGCTGATGGACTCGCCAAGCTCTCCTCTAATTCAAAGTGCTCAAGTTGCAGAAGCTTCAAAGAATGCTCAAGAGTATGCTTCAAGGTACGAGATCAATGAGAGTTGTCGCAAGAAGAGATGAAGAAGTGTCTACTTCTCTTCTTCGCCAGCCAGTTCTTAACCTGCGTCGCCAATCGCCAGGTCACGGACGCTCCTCTGCAGCTCACCAGCTTCTCATCTGAAGCATCCCAGCTATCCTGACCTCTCCTGGACTCCCTGAGCTCTCCTCAGCCGAGCCCTAGTCAGCTTCTCAGTAGCGCAGCCGTCCGTTGAAACCTGAGAAGAGGAAATTGTCAAAACTGTGGCACCGAAAGATCTTAGTTGACCCTCCTCCACTATTTGAAATCATCCCTGTATCACCTGCACACTTAACAGAGGTTTAGCAAATGAAATCAAACATGAATCAACAATAGCAGAGGAAATCAGAACGAAATCAGAGCGAATCATAACGTGATCAGAAGTCTGACAACGTATTTGAAATAAAGTGTTCAACTACTGATCGGTCACCAGACCGATCAGAGACGGCCCTGATCAGTCACCAGACAGATCAGGGTAAGCCCTGAACAATCAGGCTCCAGCCTGATTAGTCCACAGTGAGAAAATTGGGATCGCGGACTTCTTGTGATCGGTCACCGGACCGATCCACAACATTGCTGGGATTCCCCAGCCTTCGCAGCCAAATCCCCCTAATCAGTCACCTGACCGATCAGGAGCCATCCTGATCGGTCAAGGTGAGAAACCTCGCGACAATTTGATCGGTCATGAGGACCGATCAAGGGTTCTCTGGTCGTTCACCAAAACGATCTGAAGCCAAACAGAAGTCGAACCAAATGCTTCTGTTCTCTCCCTGATCGGTCATCAGACCGATCAGACTCTCCTGGATCGGTCACCAGACCGATCCACAACAGAGAGTTCGTGCCAACTCCCTGATCGGTCACCAGACTGATCCAACTCCCATAAATTCGACTCTAAGTCTAGAGAACAAGCTCCCTAGTCTTATCTGACTCGTGCTCAGTCCCCCAGACCAAGACTCCGTGCCCAGCTTCACTCACCGGGACTTCATTCAACCTATCTTCACTCACTAGGACCTGGCTTCACTCACCAGGGTTTTGGTCACCTAGCTTCACTCGCTAGGACCTGGCTTCACTCACCGGGGTTTCCTTCACCTGGCTTCACTCACCAGGGTTTCCATCACCTGGCTTCACTCACCAGGACCCGGCTTTACTCACCGGGGTTTCAATCACCTGGCTTCACTCACCAGGACTCGGCTTCACTCACCGGGGTTTCCTTCACCTGGTTTCACTCTCCAGGGTTTCCATCACCTGGCTTCACTCACCAGGACCCGGCTTCACTCACCGGGATTTCAATCACATGGCTTCACTTACCAGGACCCGGCTTCACTCACCGGGAGTCGTGCCCAGTCCCTGACCAGGACTTAAACCAGACTCATCTCATTAACCTAAACTAAAATCGGTGTCAACACCAAAATAATAATCAGTGTCAGACTGCATCAACAAGGACTGCGTGCTCAACCCTGCAGGTCAAGACTTCATGCCTAGGTGAACTAGGACTTTCCTACACACTTAGCAAATTCATTAGATCACAACACAAACTTAACTTTAAACCCTTTGCCATTATCAAAATCAGGTTTGATCTGGTGCTTCCGGCACCAACAAAATCTATTAGCCAGAACCTTTACAATTAAGAAATATGGATGTTTTCGAGACCATACTGGATAAAGTACAAAGGGTTGAAGAGCATTATGCGAAGGTTGAAATTTTGTTTGAAAATTTTTCCTCTGAGGAGAATAGAATCAATAAGCAAAACCTTTAAGCTAATCTCTTTAAAACCTTAAGCATGTAGGAGGGTGTTTGGAGACAAAGGGTTGCGGTTAAGTGGTTGAGAGAGGGTGACAAAAATACAAAAATTTTCCATAACTTTGCACAGAGGAGAAGACAGTCTAATAAAACTCTTAGAATATGGGAAAATGGGGTATGCTTGGAAAAGCCAGAGGGCATTATGAAGTCAGGTGTTTAGTTCTTTGAGGATTTGCTAATCGGCGACTATTTTGATTGCAGTGGCACATGTCTGAGTTGCATTCCAAAATTAATCAGTGGGGTGGAAAATGATATGTTGGTCAATGCACCATCCATGGAGGAAATCAAGCAAAATGTAGGTGATATGAGCCAAGATAGTGCAGTGGGTTCGGATGGGTTCTTTGTGGGTTTCTATTTAATTTGTTGGGACATCATTAAAGATGATATTTTGTAGGCCGTTTTGAGTTTTTTAGGGGGGGAACCGTTGAAGGGCATGATAGCTACTGTAATTGTTTTTATCCCTAAGATTGAAATTTCGCAAAGTTGGAAGGACGTCAGACCCATCAGTCTTTGTAATATATCCTATAAGATCATCTCGAAATTAATGGTGTCTAAACTAAAAACCATTATGGACAAGATTATATAGCCAACACAAAGTAGGTTTGTTAAAGGTAGGCTAATCTCAAATAACATCTTATTGGCACAGGAGCTTCACCACAAACTGAACTCTAAGGTGAGAGGAGGCAACCTAATCATAAAACTTGATATGCTTAAGGCATTTGACAAAATACAGTGGAGTTTGCTTTTCGAGATAATGGAGACCTTTGGGTTTTCACATCCAGTTATTAGTATCATTAGAAGGTGTATTACTAAGTGCTGGTTCTCGATCAGTATCAACGGTCACCTTTTTGGCTTCTTCCAGGCGAAAAAAGGACTAAGACAAGCGAACCCCATATCCCCCTACCTTTTATCATTGCGGCGGAACTGCTCTCTAGGGGTATTGACAAACTATTTGACCGGTTTCTAAAATTATACTACAAATCTAGATGCTCTTTGAAGATTTCTCACTTGGCTTACGCAGATGACGTCATGATCTTTATGAATGGGTCCCTTGATTGCATCATGAAGGTCAAAGATTTTTTAACTGACTATAAAGTGTGATCAGGCCAATTGATTAACGTAGAGAAAAGCTTCTTTCACGCATCGAAAGGCACCTCGACTGATCAGAAGAATCTAATTATAGCCTCCACTAGTTTCGAGGAAGGATCTATGCTCATAAATTATCTAGGTGTTCCCATTTTCTCGAGTCACAGGAAGTCTATACATTTTTTTGCCTCTAATTGTGAAAATAAGAATGAGCCTTCAGGGATGGAATATTTCAAAATTATCTCATTGGGGCTAACTTTGCCTGATTCAAAGTATTCTTAGTTCAATGCCATTATACTTGCAGCAGGTTCTTTTTCCTCTAGTTTCTATCATACACAAAGTAGAGATGATGTTAACCAGATTCTTTTGGAGTTCCACTGATACAAACTTGTACACAATATTTGCATTTATTTTATATCATCTTTCTTTGCTTGTCCGATGTAAGTCATATGAACGAACAAGAAAGAGATTGGCAATATTAGAGGCTCCCAACATTTTAACCATCATATTGTAGCGCTTTCAGGTGATCACAATGGTCATTGCATTGTTATGTTTAGTTGTTTTAATCTGAATTGTCCCAACAGTAATTGCAATTTCTTTTGTGTGTGTCTTTCTACAGTTGGGTAAATTTGAGAAACACAACAAGCAAGTTCAGTTTTCGGAGTATCTCAATTTAGCGCTTTATATGAGTGGAAATGATATATCCCCCCATTTATTAGCTATATGCGGCGATCATCCATAAAGAGTTAGGAGAAGAAGGTCAAGTCTGGTGTATTATGGAGAAGAAGGTTAAGTAGGTAAAAGAACAGCCCGAGCATTTTATTGATCTGTTTGGGCCGTAGAGAAAAACAATTATTAGGTTGTATTATGAGCAGTGAAAAGGAAAAAAAAATTAACTTGCAACTCATTATAGCAATGGGGTTTAGCTACTGCCTAAATTTTCACCATGAATAATAAAATTTGAAATATTCATGAACAAATTTGTAATTGTTTGATATTAGAAAAGTGTGAAACAAAAATGCTTAACAAAAGTGTGAAACAAAAATGAGATGAAACAATGGACTTCAGCAAAATAAAGCTTGGTTGATCTTTTTTACACCCTTCTTGGGAAAAGCCTTGAATGGGATCTAACAAAAAAAGACACTCTCATTGACCAGGTAAGATCCTATTACTTAATCTAAAGGCAAAAAACAAGTTTGCATCATGGGAAGTATATGACCAAAAATGGCTGCCACTCGTGGTCGGGAACAAATGATAACTTAGAACATCCATCACCATCTTGTTTCAAATTCATAAATAAATCTATAATGATAATACATCAATTAAAACTGCAATATAATGCTCCTCAAAATTTAGTTCTTTTCGCAGGACCTTGGTCGATTATTGGGTCTACAGATGTTGGCTGCTCTGAAGCGCATTGGTTCTCCAAGTCTTTCTCCATCTCCGACATCAATGGAGCATAACCCTCGGGGAATGGCGGTGGTGGAGGAGCTGGGGGCAGCTGCATTATCCAAGAATTCAAAGATATTACCTTTGGCATAAAACAAAAAACTTTAAGCAAAGCAAGGGCAGAAATATGCTAGATGGAAAGAGGCCCCATGAAACCCTAGACAACTACTATTCCTTTTGGAGGGGATAAGGATCAACTACTAGATCAAGTTAACTTCAAGGAAATGTAACTTCATGCTACAAACCATAAGCATTGTAACTGTAAGGGAAAATTAAACATCGGAATTCTCATGTAGTTCCTAGTAACCCCTGTTTACGAGGGGCAAATTGAACTCAATGGAAATAAATACCCAGGTGTCAAGTACACAAGATATGGATTGTTCTTGTTTTAGTCGTTGCAAGGCTCACATAAATATAAAACACACTTCTTTGGTTTGTTTATGAATCGGAGAGAAGCAAGGAGGGGGAGGGAAAAGATAAGAAAGCATGGCATCCCTGTTTTTTTACACTCCTTTTCCCAGCTGTTTTTTTTTTTCATCTACCCAAGTAAACAAGTTTTTGTTGTTTGTCTACATACCAATTATGAAAAGAAAGGTTGGTATCCCACTAAGTTTTCGTTTGAGCTACATTATTTAGTATTAGGCCATAAGTCAAACTTCCCAACGTTAACAATTTAAATGAGGTAGAAAATTTACCCTTGAGCTCGACAAACATTCAGAATGTTTTCTAAACATTGTTAAAAGAACTTATAAATAAATCCTATCTTATCCAAATGCTATGTATTTTCTGTAATGTCAACAATTATCCTATGGCATGAGTTCTCAGATCCAAAATTCCTTTTTTTTTTGTTTTTCATATGGGAATATTTATGTTATCCATAATAAGAAGAGAAATTACCTTGCGCTGCAAGGTGGCAAGAATAAGATCAACTCGTTTCAGTTCCTTGAGGTCAATTGCCTCTTTCCCAGTAATCGATTCGGAGTTGGACTCTTCGTTTTCAGCATCAGCTGCAAGGCAAATACAAATGATAGCTTCCCATGGAAATGAACATGCAATAATCATCGCTAAAACACCTTTTGAGTAACAATTTTATGCATCACGTTTATGAAGCTTCAGAAAGTGGAAGTCATAAAGCCTAGAAGAATAGCAGCTTTGTGTTTCTTACTATAACAAACATGTTAGATAATGACTATATAAAAACATTTTTTTATTTAAAAAAAATGAACATAGAGCAGGAAGGAGACTACAAGATATTTCTTATAGTATAACAAGAACATAATTGACTAAAAGTTGAAATATTTATAAGATTAGTGTAAAATAGTTAGGCATTGGCAAGGCCTCAAATTGCAAGTGGCATGTTGTAGCATGTAACTCAATCCAATGGTTTTAGTTGCTTTGTAAATGGCACACTCATAGTTAAGGTGTTAAAAAATGCAAACAGAGAGACTTTCAGTTCGGTAATATTCAAAATGCACTAGTTCTTGTAATTGTATCCAGGGTTTCTATAGAACGAATAGGTACTCAGACAAATACCATATCCAATCCTATATGTAGCTACGGTTTCAAATAGCTCCTGTAGTTGTAGCTAGAGTTGGTCAAGTTATCTATGATTACAATTTCATAAACGAGTAGGAAGCATAGTTAATCAGCCAAATACCATAACCAATCTTCTCCAATTTCGAGGCTGCGGTATTGAAGGCCTTCGATATATGATAAAGCGCCCTTCCCTGTAGCAAGAACGTGAATTTGAGACTAATATGTCATCGGCCAAGCAGCTCCAGCGACTTCGAAGTAAGTAAAAAGGGCAAAAAGAAAAGAAAAGAACCCACAATCCGTGACGCGAAGACACTAGCAAGCTGCGGCGCCTGGTAGATGGATCCGTCGAGGATGTAGTAGGTGAGCATGGGGGTGACCTTCTCCGGCCCGTCTCTCTTCTGCTTCCGGATCACGAACAAGTTCGGCTCCATAACCTCGCTCAGCGCGTACTCCGTCCCCGTCATCTTCCTGATCGCACACGCATTCACACAATCAGCTCAAAGGCGAGACCTTTAGGTCAAAGAAAAGGAAGCAAACGAAGCCGAAGGGGATCCTCATCATACGAGAGATGGGAGAGGTCGAGCGGGTGAATGGACCGAGACCGTAGCTGCTCGTTGTTACAGGACCAGTCATAGAAGGGAGAGAGAACGAAGTAGTCGAAGACGAGGTTGCGGTCGAGGGGGTAAGTGTTGAGCCAGAGTTGGTCGCGGAAGCAGATCCCGGTCATGTCAGTCCCCGGAGGCTGCGGCATGCCGTCAAAGGCGAGGACGCCGGCGTTCCCCACTTCCTGCGGAGGACCTCCTTGAACCGCCGGAGGGAGCGGCGTCGCTGCCATGGCCACCTCGTCTTGTCCCACGCGACAAGTTCCATCGGCTCTCCCCTTCAACCTAATAAACGGGTGAAGATCCGGACCACTAAAATCACTTCTGCCCGGCCTACTAAACCCGCCTTCTTAACGGCCCATTAATCAAAACTTCGTCTGTCTCTTCTTCAAGCCCGTCTGAGTTCTGACTCATCTCTCTGGGTGGATCATCCACAACAGAGACTTTTACAAGAATTTTTTTTTTTATTTCTCTATCTTACATGGCAACACTCGAAAAATCAAACACAGCACTTGTCTCCTTTTTCATTTGTGATGAGCCCCATTGGAAAAAAAAAAATTAAATTAAATTAAATTAAATACCTCACTTACGTTGGAGATGCAATGGCTGAAAATATACATAGAACTTCTATGCTGCAGATGAGTCCGTGCGGATGAGTCACCAAAATTTCTTTTTCATTTTTTAAATTAATATTTTCTTAAATTTAACTTAATTATATATAATATACTTATAAATATTTAAAAAATTTCATTTTTAACACAATAATCCAAGAAAAAAACATAAAGCCTAAAAAAAAAATTTTATTAGCTTAAATTTACTATGATACAATCTCTAAATTTTAACATCTTAAACCTTAAATGCTTATAATATACTATGTAAGCATCTAAAACTTTTATCTTGAATACTATAATCCAATGGAAAGTTTGAATTCTAAAAAAGAAATTTTATTAATTTAAACTTACTATAACACAACTTCTAAATCTTATGATTTTAAATTATATATATATATATATATATATATATATATATATATAAATAATATGCTTCAGAAAAATTTTAAAAAATAAAAAAATTGTTGTGACCTTTCCGTTTAGCTATAGGGGAGGTGAATAGCTATTTTTCGATCTTCTTCCTATAATGGTTAGCAAACGCAAGCGAAAATCTAAAATATAAACACAAACAATGCTAACACAAGACCTTTACGTGATTCGGAGGGTTCGGAGATGAAACTCCTACTCCACGGCTGTCCGTAAGGTGGACGATCTCGATCCTTCGGTGGATGATTTCCCAGAGCACCTCCGACTAGCTCATGTCACTCCTTGTGGGTGGAGAAACCTCGCCACAATCCTTTGACATGAACTGAGCACTTGTAGGCTACTAACAGGCTTTGACCAAGCTTGTTTCGCCAAGGAAGAACACCCAAAAACGAGCCCTCTTAAATAGTGCTCGATGCTATTCTGACCGTTACCAGTCGACTTGTAACGACCCGGAAAATTCTCTTAATATTTTCTTAAAATATTGAGCATGTCTAAATAATTTTCCGAGGGGCCCAGAAATAATTATGTAAAATTGGGCCTAGAAATCCATGTTTTCTCATTTAAATTAAGAAAAACTAGGTACTAATGAGCTTTAAAAGGGCTCCAAAAATGGGTATTAATTAGGTAAAATTAATATAAATATAAAAGAATTTTATTTAGGAATATTGGCATAATTATGGGTGATTTTAGGGGGATTTTCGAAATTTAAGAAATAAAAATAATAAAATAAATGAAATGAAAATAAAATAAAAAATAAAGGTGCATGAGCCAAGGATTGAACCTTGGACCTCTTGTACAACCATGTAAGCCTTAACCAACTCACCTAGCAAAGAATTCTTATGAGTAATTGAAGGGGAGGATAGTTAAGAGGTAAAAGGAGGTGAAGAGTCATGGAGAGGCTCTTCATTTGCCTCCTTGATGGGTTATAATGAGAGGAGTTTTGGGAGTTACTTATTCTCTCAATCAAGTGCATTACCTCTCCTCTTCATTTCCCATTCTTGCCGAGCACCAAAGGGAGGAGTGCCTTGGAGAAAACTTCACAAGAGGTCTCATCTCTCAAGATCTCAAGTTCCTACAAGGTGACAAGGATTAGTTGTGGTCAAGAGATACCAAGTCCTCTTCCTTCTCCTCTTTCAAGGTTCGAAAAATCAAGAAAACTAAGGTAAGACTCCCTCACCTATGGTATAATAGTTACCTATGATTTCCATGATTTTTGGCATGATATATGGGTTAGTTTTCGGATTTAATGTTGAAGGGAAACAAAATCAAGGTTCCTATGTTCAAAGGTTTCGGCCAGCATATTTTAAATGTCCATAATTATGCTAAAAATCATGATAATGTTATTTAGTGTTCCCTTATGATGTTTAGAAGTTAAGTGTAATTTTTGGGAATTTTTGGAGTACCCTAGGACACCCTAGGGTCTCGGCCAACATGAAAGAAGCAAAACCCAGAACCTTAAGTTCAAGGGTTTCGGCCACTATGTTTTAAATGTCTATAAATATGTTAAAAATCATGATAATGTTATTTAGTGTTCCCTTATGATGTTTAGAAGTTAAGTGTAATTTTTGGGAATTTTTGGAGTACCCTAGGACACCCTAGGGTCTCGGCCAACATGAAAGAAGCAAAACCCAGAACCTTAAGTTCAAGGGTTTCGGCCACCATGTTTTAAATGTCTAGAAATATGTTAAAAATCATGATAATGTTATTTGATGTTCCCTTATGATGTTTAGAAGTTAAGTGAAATTTTTGGGAATTTTTGGAGTACCCTGGGACACTCTAGGGTTTCGGCCAACATGAAAGGGACAAAACCAAGGTCCCTATGTTTATGGGTTTCGGCCACCATGATTTAAATGTCTATAAATATGTTAAAAATCATGATAATGTTATTTAATGTTCCCTTATTATGTTTAGAAGTTAAGTATAAATTTTGGGAATTTTTGGAGCACCCTATAGGCCTCACATGGTTCGGCCAACCCCAAGGACCCAAGGGTTAGGGTTGAGTCTTTAACTTCAACTTATGTTTATGTGTTGCCATGATATAAGGATGATGGATGGTGATTGTGTGAATTTTCACATGGCCATGGGACTCTATAAGTTTTGGCCAATAAGGGTTAATAGGATAAGAGTTAAGATTTATTCCAAGTAAGGGTCCCAATGGCCCTATGGTAAGATGTGATTTATGTTTATGAATGATATGCTATGTTATGAATGATATGCCATGCTTACGAATGATATGCCATGTTTATGAATGATATGCCATGGTTATACATGACATGCTATGCTTATGAATGATATGCTATGTTATGAATGATATGTCATGCTTACGAATGATATGCCATGTTTATGAATGATATGCCATGGTTATACATGATATGCTATGCTTATGAATGATATGCCATGTTTACGAATGATATGTCATGTTTATGAATGATATGCCATGGTTATGCATGATAAGAATGATGTTACGACAAGTATGTTATGATCATGTTCATGATAAGAATGATGCCATGATAAGTATGCTATGAATGGCTTTTGAATGATGAAGCATGAAAAGTATTTTTACTTTATGTATGGGCTTGTACCGGACCGAAGTATGGGTCCAAGGGATGGGCACCTTAAGAACACCCCGGTTATGGACTACCGCAGCTGTCCACGGTTCTGGCACTACCGGAGCTGTGCAACAGGGATGGGCTCCTTAAGAAGCGCCTCAGTTCGGGGACTACCGATTATGCTGTCCTTACCCTAGTAGGTCGGGGCTAGCTACCTTGGATTTACTAGGGATGCGCGCTATGATGTATGTATGTGGTACAAGCCGGGGACCCCAAATGATGTTATGATGATTATGTTAAGAAATGAAAAGTATGTTTTTAAAAGATTAAGCATCCTTATGATATATATGCATTGCCCATGCATTCATTATGGAAAAGTATGTTTATGAAAAGTATGTTCATGAAAAGTATGATTTTAAACTAAGCATCCATATATGTATATGCATTCCACTCAAGCCTCCATTCATGTTATGCATTATGCTATGATGATAAGATTTTATGCTTACGTTTCATGTTAAGAAGTATGCATGAGAATGAATGATCTATGCCATGATTATGTTAGGAAGATGTTCATGTGCTATGATAGGTATGATGTCATGCTACTATGTTTATGATTTATGCCATGAAAGAAGCCATGCTACTATGTTTATGATTTATGCCATGAAAGATGTCATGCTACTATGTTTATGATTTATGCCATGAAAGATGTCATGCTACTATGTTTATGATTTATGCTATGAAAGATGCCATGCTACTATGTTTATGATGTATGCCATGAATTATGCCATGCTTAGAATGTTACCATGTTTATGTGCATGTCATGCTAAAGTGATTTAAGATGTTATGTTTTAAGTAGAGCACCCAGTATGTTAAAGTGCATGTGCTCATCATGAGATGATGAACGATGAATGATTTTTGTGAGTAGGAAAGAGTCTTACTAAGCCTGTGTGCTTATAGTCTTCTTTCCTTATACCGCAGATCATGCAAGGGGATAACGAGAAAGCAGCAGGAGGGCCTGAAATATGTGTGTGATGGTGACTTGGCCCATGAAATCGAATGTGTTAACCGTTTATGCTAAGAACTTTATTTTCGCTACCTATATGCTCGAATAGTGACTTATGGAACTTTATGATAAGATGTCAAGTATGATATGATATGAACCTTATGGTATGATGTTAAGCATGTTATGATATGATGTTAAGTATGACGTTCATATGTTAAGTTCCATGTCATTGTATGAGGGATGGTAGAAGGGGCATGTATATGTAAGGTTTAAGTTATTCCGCTGCAGTATGATGTTACATGCCTTAAGTATGTCAGCGTAACGCCGCTTTAGGGAAAAAAAAAGCGGACGTTACACGACTAGCCCTGGGGCAGTTGACTGGTCCTCACGAATTTGAATGTCACAGCCTGACGATTCGCATTCTGGTTGACACCAGTCGACTGCATCAATCGACTGATCCTCCACCAGTCAACTGATCTCTCTGTGCTCTACCTCAGTCGACTGATCAAGCATCAGTCGACTGCCACCTAAGGTTTCTCTTCCCGAGTACAATTTTCTCAGCACTCGAACCCTAGGATTTCCCTTCCCGAGTACAGTTCTCTCAGCACTCGAAACCTCACGACTCAGTTGACTCTTCTTCCAGCAACCTCGATCTGTTGCCTTCAAACCCTCTTCAATTTTGACTCTCGTCCCTCAGATGCATGCAAGCCCGCGGCTTGTCTCTCATGTCATCCTTCACGTAAGGCTCGAAGTCCGCTTCCCTCAGCTCATCATCCCTGCTCTAGCAACCTCGACCTGTTACCTTCAAGCCCTTTTCGACTTTGGCTCTCGTCCCTCGAATGCATGCAAGCCCACGGCCTGTCTCCCATGTCATCCTTCACGTATGCCTCAAAGTCCGCTTCTCTCGGCTCATCGTCCATGCTTTGTCCATGGTCCCTCGGATGCATACAAGCCCACGGCTTGTCTCCACACACCATCCTTCACCAGACCTAAAGACGTCCAACTAAGTCTATGTGTATCCTGCAAACCTGCACACTCACATACACATATTAGATCAATATGAAACCCTAACTTAATTATATTGACACACAAATCAAAACTCATGATCTACCTAATCAAACTTGGGTCGATTGCACCAACAATCTCCCCCTTTTTGATGTGTGGCAATATGTTTAAGTTAGGTGCAAAAACAATAATTGAAAATTACAGACATAGCAAGTTAAGCAGCATAAACATGCATCCTCCCCCTTAATCTATGCCCTCCACATAATTTTTAATTTTTCATAACCACAAGTTAAGTTAAACCTAACTTAAACCACAAGTTCTCCCCCTTTGACACCATCAAAATGATTGCCCCAAGTAATACTTACAACTGGTATCAATTGTTGGTGCCGAAAGCACCAAAGTCAAACCTTTGTTTTGATAATGGTAAAGGGTTCAGAAGTTAAGATTTTGTTGTGATCTAACAAGCTGATGAAGTGTGCAGGAATGTTCTAGGTACACTAGCCACTAAGTTCTGATTCTATGAATTGGGCACGAAGTTCTGGTCGAGGACTGGGCACCGAATGTTGGTGTCGGAAGCACCAAAGTCAAACCTTTGTTTTGATAATGGCAAAGGGTTCAGAAGTTAAGATTCGGTTGTGATCTAACAAGCTGATTAAGTATGCAGGAAAGTCCTAGGTACACTAGGCACTAAGTCCTGGTTCATTTGAATTGGGCACTAAGTCTTGGCCGCGGGCTGGGTAACTAAGTCCTGATCTAAAGTTGGGCAATAAGACTTGGTGAGTAATGCTGGGCAATAAGACCTGGTGAGTGAAGCTGGGCACCGAAGACCTGGTCGAGGACTGGGCACTGAAGACCTGGTGAGTGAAGTTGGGCACTGAGACCTGGTCGGGGACTGGGCACTGAAAACCTAGTGAGTGAAGCTGGGCAAAAGACCAACTGGAGGAGCCGGTTGGCAAAAAGGTAAATTCTTTCGAGAGGAGTAGGTGAGGGTGGATTCCCCGTAGAGGGAATATTAGGCGTCGGTTCGACCTAGGTTTTCATTTGGGAGACCCAAAGTCAGAACCAAGACAACTTAGACTATAAATAATGTCTAACATATATTGTATATTTGCTTCTTGTATTTTGGAACTAATCCTGGTTGCAGGAAACGAAGGGGTTGTGTTTCTGTAGCTCAGGTGCCTCATTGGAATGAGGCGCCTCACTGGGCTAGGTGCCTATAAGGATACAAGCGCCCCAATGCAAGGCCAAACCAAAACCATCAAAGCAAACTGCCACGAAAGCCAATGGACCAAGTTAAGCTAGGCACCCCAGACAGCTCAGGCACCCCAGACATCTCAGGCGCCTCAATGAAGGGGATAAGCACTAACCGAGCCTGCGGATTGGAGTTCGTAAAAATTTTTACTGCTCTACATTTTTAAAACATTATTTTCAAAAATTGTTTTATTTATTAATTAATGTTTTGTGAAAAATCATCCTTTTTCTTGAAATTTAAAATGATTTTCCGACTTAGTTTTTTTTTAAACTTACCCCCTTCAAAACTAGGGTTTTTTCGCAAATAGACTTAACTTAGGCCCTAACCCTAGAACTGTATGCACCTATTGATCTAGAAACCAACATCTCACAAGCACCTTAGGGTACTTTTGATTGATAACCTAGACTGGGTTGAGATGCTTAGGTCTATGCCTTGATTCAAGATGCGTTAAGTCAGTGCATCTGCAATAATTAGGGCAATAAATACCAATTGAATAGTAATCAGGTTAAGTGTTAAGCTTAGAAAATCTAACTTGATCAGATCACTTAACTTGACTAACCTTAGTGAAAGCTACTGTTTATAATAGTTAGTAAGTAGCTAACTGGGTTAGACAGGACCCGAAAGATAAAATCTAAATTGATTTGGTCCAGTTTATGCTTAGAATTGGTTCAATACAGTACTTTACTTTCTTTACTCAATTTTTCTTGCTATAATTTTTTTTGATATATGGCAAAGGGGGAGAGATTGGAAAGGAGAGAAAAGAAGTTTTTTCGAATTTTAAAATTTTCCAAATTAAATCTTTTTCAAAAACTTTTATCTCCTTTTTCAAAAAGTAAAGTAACAAAAATACTTGTTTTCAAAATCTGAAGCATTTCAAAAATGAAATTTATTTTGAAAATTTTCTAAGTGATTGACTCAAAATTTATTTTGAAAATTTTCTAAGTGTGAAAACTCAAAATTTATTTTGAAAATTTTCTAAGTGTTAAAATTCAAAAAGGAAAATTTTGTAAGTGTTTTAAACTTAAATTAAAATTCCTTTGGAAAATTTTCTAAGTGTTTAAAACTTAAAATTTTTTTGGAAAATTTTCTAAGTGTTTAAAACTTAAATTAAAACTCCTTTGGAAAATTTTCTAAGTGTTTAAAATTTAAAATTCTTTTGAAAAATTTTCGAAGTATTTAAACTTAAAATTTTCTAAGTGTTGAAGACCTGAAAAATCTTTTGAAAATATTTTTTAACTTAGAAATGTTTTCAAAAGCCCCATGCATTTTTGAAAAACTCAGGGAGAGAATCTTTTCAGTGGGAGGAAAGTACATATCTTTTACATATCTTGTTTCTTTAACTTAACTTTTTGAACCGTGTTGCCATAAATCAAAAAGGGGGAGATTGTTGGTGCAGGCATCACCTAAGTCAAACCTAGGTTTTGATAATGGCAAAGGGTTCAGAATTTAAGGTGTTATTGTGATCTAACATTTTTACTGAGTGTGCAGGAAAAGTCCTAGGTACACTAGGCAAGAAGTCCTGGCAAAGGGTTAGGCAAAGAAGTCTTGGTCAAGGACTGGGCAAGAAGACCTGACCGGAAGTCGGGCAAAGAAGTCCTGGTCGAGGACTAGGCAAGAAGCCCTGGCAAGGGGCTGGGCACCGAAGACCTGACCGGATGTTGGGCACGAAGACTTGGTCAGGTGAATTGGGCAAAAGTCCAACCGGAGGAGTCGATTGGCAAAAGGTAAACTCTCCTGAGAGGAGTAGGTCGAGGGAACAGTAGACGTCGGTTCGACCTAGGGTTCCATTTGGGAGACCCAAAGTCAAAACTAAGACAGCTACAGCTGTAACTAATGGCTAACACATTTGCTTGTTATGCTTTGGAACTAACCTTTGTTGCAAGATCGAAGGACTGGTCTTCTGCAAGAGAGGTGCCTCACTGGGGCTAGGCTCCCGGATGGACTCGGGCGCCCCAGTGTGAAGGCAAAATACCAACCACAGCAGCGAAGCCTCTGGACCAAGGCAGAACAGGCGCCCGTGAGGTCACGGGCGCCCCCATTAGCTCAGGCGCCCAAGAGGAGATGGATAAGTGCTGACCGAGCCTGCGGATAAGGGTTCGCGCAGGGAAGGCCATGTTAGTAGGAGCCCTAAAGCCAATTATGTGATGATTGACTAGGAACATTTTGTATCATATTCTATTATTAATAAAGGCATGTTTGGTTATTATAATTACTTTGTATTCTGTGTCGAATAACTAAGTATAATAATGTCCTTGTGTAGTAGGTTCTTATCTACATTATATCTATTGGTTGAATCAATAGTGAGATAATGTAGAGAACGCTACACCAAATTATTCCTAGTCAAGCATTAATATTCAGGAACAATATTAATGCATGGAGACTAGCATGTAGGTCAACTGATGACTTGAGCTCACAAGTCATGGGTATGTGATATTAAGTTGACACATGGGTATACATTGGAGAATGTGTACTGAATGACCCGCCATGAGAAAGTTTCATAGATTGTCATATGAGTGTCATAAACTTTCTCATGTGACTATTAGTATGAATAGTCCTTAAACCTGAAGTCACTATGGTTCCCTACATAAGGAGTTATGTACTTTGGTATCGTCAAACGTCACTCGTAACAGGGTGGACTATAAAGGCGATCACTAGGTATGTAATGAATTATGCGGAGGGATGTGAGTGATGTAGATGGGATATATCCCTCCCATATGACGGGAGTGATATCTGTGGCCCCCTTGATCGAGTAGGACTACTGAAACGCATGGTCATGCTCAAATGAGTCAATATGAGATATTGAGCTCATTTGTTTGAGTGAGTCTACTCAGAGATCAAGAAACACAAGATTGATTGAGGATGACACGGTCTATGCCTCATTGGTCAATCTAGATATCAAGGATAGAAGGACAAGGTCATACACTATCATAGTCACGGAGGTTTAGTCGGATCTCGACTTTTCTTGTTACTTGGGTAGCAATGATGCACTGCTAGATGTCGCTCATTGTTTATGTGTCTAAAGTGTTTAGGTGCATTGCCAACGTCACAAGAACCTATTGGGTCACACACAAAGGACACAATGCTTCGGGAAATCTGATCGGCAGACCTGAACCCGAGTTGGGAACTCGGGAGGTCAATTCGCGAGCCCGAGTTGGGGAACTCGGGAATCCGAGCCCGAGTTGGGGAACTCGGGAGTCCGAGCCCGAGTTGGGGAACTCGGGAGTCTAAGCCCGAGTTGGGAACTCGGGAAGTCCAAGACCGAGCTGGGAACTCGGGAGATCTGAGCTCGAGTTGGGAACTCAGGAGCGCAGGTCGGGAGCTCGGCACTCGGCAGACTGAGCTGGGAGCTCGGCAGACTGAGTCGAGAGCTCAACACTCAGCAGACTGAGCTGGGAGCTCGGCAGACTGAGTCGGGAGCTCGACAGACTGGGCTGGGAGCTCGACAGACTGGGTCGGCACTCGGCAGTAGAGCCGTCAATATGGGTTGGGCCCGTCGGGTTAGCCCGCCCCGCCAAAAAATTTAAATGGGTTGGGTTGAAAATTTTCCAACCCGTCAACTGGCGGGCCTAAATGGGTCAGCCCGCACGGGCCGCGGGTCTAGGCGGGCCAACCCGCGGCGGGCTCGGGTTGGCCCGCGGGCTAATAAAAAAATAATGAAAATTTTAATATAATTGTAATTATAAGTTATAATAATTAATTAATAAACTATATAACTCAACAGTCAACTCTCCCTCCACCGCTCCACTGTCCACGATGTAAAAAATTAAAAAAAAAAGCAAAAAGCAAAAAGCGAAAACCATTTTCTATGGGTTAAACTTAAACCTATTTGAAGGAGGCAAGGAGCAGCCTGTCGACGCCTCGACGGGCTTCACGCCGCCATTACCTTCTCCTCCTAGTTCGAGGGCAGTGGCGGGGGGAGGGAAGGGTTCGAAGCGCTGCGACCTATCGAAGGGCTATTTCCCTTTCCCATGCTCTTCGAGACTTCGACTCTTTGTCTTCGCCACTCGCCAGTCGACAGACGCCACCAGTTCGCCTTTTGCAGTTTTGCAGAGGCCCAAAATGTCGCTTCACCTTCTCAGCTTCTCTTATCACCGGATTCACCGCCTAGGGCTAGGAGGCAGAAGCCAGAAGGCATTCAGGCAGCCTACTCTTTCTATTTTCTCATCTCTTTGTGCCTTGGTCTTCCTCTTCGCTAAATCGTCGCCTCGCCTACCTTGCGCAGTTGCGCTCACAGTCACAGCCTTGAACCATCACACTCGCCCATCAAGCGCCTCCCCGTGGCCGTGAAGAAGAACGACCACAAGTTCGGCAGTCTCCAAGCTCTTGTTTAAGCCTGTAAAGCATCGGGTAGCTGGTGAGGTTGATCTCGGCGCCCTGCAGCGATGCGTCGCCCTGGAACTCCAAGCTCGACAAGCTGTTCTCCAAGCTCCAAGTTCGACAAGCTGTTCACGCCGTGAGGCTTTTAACTTTAAGGTTAGATTTTTTTTGCTTCCTTTCCGAGTTTCCTTCTATTTCCCACTAAACTTGCAATCCCTAGTTCCTACTCACTGAGTATATAGTTTGGATCAGTCCACATTGTTCTCTTCAATTCTCATGCTAAATTTGATTGGCAATAGTAATAGTCAGTTCTCTTTTGTTTATTAGAGAAATTTTCAAGTCCTGTTCTCATGCTAAATTTGATTTTTTACTATTTTCATATTGTTACATTCCTGTCATCCTGTGACCACACTTCATTTAGTATATAGTTTGGATCAGTCCACATTGTTCTCTTCAATTGTTAATGTGTATGTTGTAAAAACGAAAACACAATATTTTATAGTAAGTGTGAATGAAAAGCAAATGGAATGAGACAAAGTTATATACAAATCAAGTGAATCTAGGATAAAGGCTTTTGTTGTCCAAAGGAGCCTCTACTAAGAACTCGTTTAGTATTGTTATTACTTATTCCAAAATAAAAGTCAAAGATCACAAGGAGTTTTTTGCATGACTAGGGTCAGCAGGCCATATGATTTTTGGCAATAGTCAGGACTTGAAAGTAGTACTCAGTAGTCAGTACTCCCTATTCTATAATGTTTTAGCATTTGTTTGGCAATAGTAATAATAGTTCTCTATTTTGATGCTCAACATATCTTGTGTGTTTTGAATCTTTTGATTGATTTGTTCTACATTTGAATTGTTCTGCGATCCACAGAGGGTTAACACAAAAATTGAATTTATGTTATGTTGTTAATGAAATTTTATATGAAATACTCGTTTAGTATTTCTGATTGATTTACTCGTTTAGTATCTTGTGTGTTAATGAATTGTTCTGCATTTGAAATACTCGTTTAGTATTTCTGATTGATTTTATCATAAAGTAAATTTTATTTTATTTCAGATTGATTTTGAAATTGACTCTTCTTCTAAAAAAAACTATTATTTTAGATGATGAATTGGATGACAAGGGGTCAACTAAAAGATCTAAAGAAACTTCCGATATTTGGGTGTATTTTAAGAAAATCAAAGGGATTGATAGTATAGATAAAGCTGAATGTATTGGATGTAAAAAACAATACAAGTGTGGAGGTAAACAATATGGAACTTCTACGTTGTGACATCATCTTAAAATTTGCGACAAATTAAAGTTTCATGATGTAGGACAAATGATTCTTGGTCAAGATGGGAAGATGAGGTCTAAGAAAATAAATCAAAAGATTTCACGTGAATTGTTGGCTTATGCAATTATCAGACATGATTTACCATTTTCATTTGTTGAGTATGATGGTATCAGAGCTTGGATGAAGTACATAAATCCTGATATTGCTTGTATTTCTAGAAATACTCTTGTTTCCGATATTAACCGAATCTATTTGAAGGAGAAAGAGAAGCTTAAGTATGTTTTGGCTACTATTCAGAATAGAGTTTGTTTAACTTCAGATTTATGGACGACATGCACTAGTGAGGGTTATATTTGCTTGACTGCCCATTTTGTTGATAATGACTGGAAATTGAATAGCAAAATACTTAGTTTTTCTCATATGCCCCCTCCACACTCAGGAGTTGAATTAGCTGCAAAATTATTTGAATATTTAAAGGAATGGGGGATTGAGAAAAAGGTTTTCTCTTTGACATTGGATAATGCATCTAGTAATGATAATATGCAAGTTCATTTGAAAGAGCAACTCTCTTTGCTTGATAGCTTATTATGTGATGGTAAATTTTTTCATGTTCGTTGTTCTGCTCATATATTGAATCTCATTGTCCAAGAAGGCTTGAAAGTGGCTACTATAGCATTGAATAAAATTAGAGAGTCAGTCAAGTATGTTAAAGGTTCAGAGATTAGGATGAAGAAGTTTGAAGAATGTGTACAAGCAGTTGGTAACATTGATACTAGTATTGGCTTGCGATTGGATGTGTCTACTCGCTGGAACTCAACATATTTAATGTTGGAGAGTGCCATCAAATATAAAAAAGCTTTTGCTTCTCTTCAATTCAATGACAAGAATTATAAATATTGTCCTTCAAGTGAAGAGTGGAAAAGAGGAGAGAAAATATGTGAGTTCCTTGAGCCATTTTATGACACTACGAATTTGATCTCTGGTTCTTCTTATCCTACATCAAATCTGTATTTTATGCAAGTTTGGAAGATTGAAGTTTTGTTAAAGGAAAACTTATCTAATGAAGATGAGGTGATAAGTTATATGTGTAAAAAAATGATGGAGAAGTTTGATAAGTATTGGACTCAATATAGCATCGTGCTTGCATTTGGAGCTATTCTTGATCCACGAATAAAGCTTTCGATGTTGGAGTTTTTTTTATTCAAAGGTTGAAGGTGATTCTCTTAAATGCCAAAAGAAGATGGATCTTGTCAAGACAAAATTATATAAACTTTTTGACCAGTATTCTAATACTAACCAGACAAGTTCTTCACAACCACAATCTTCTTCTATTAGACATACATTTTCACAAAGTGTAGGAGGAGTTAAAGGAAAGAACAAAAGAATCTTTGATATAAGTAGTCTAATAATTTTTTTTCTTGTATTCTCTAATTGATTTATATTTTTTTGTCACTACTATTTCAATTAATATAGTAAATGATGGCATATGAGAGTCAAACAATTACAAGTGCTGGAAAATCTCAATTGGATCTCTATTTGGAGGAGCCAAAACTTGAATTGGCATATTATCCAGATTTGGATATTTTGGAGCATTGGAAGAATCAAAAGCATCGGTATCCTACCCTTGCACTAATGGCATGTGATGTTTTAGCTATTCCTATAACTACTGTTGCATCAGAATCAGCTTTTTCCATTGATGCTTGTGTGCTTACCAAGTATAGAAGTTGTACCCTTCATGAAAAAGTACAAGCTCTTATTTGCACTCGCAATTGGTTACATGGTTATGCTATTGGTAATTTTGTTTATTTTAGTTTTGTTCTTGACTTACTTGATGTATTAGTTTATTGTTATTTTATTTTTAATTATCTTTATCTTTGTGTATTTTACATGTAGATAAAGATAGCGAAGACAATACAAGTATCAAAACAACATTGTCTAAGCAAGATTCAAATACTCTGGAAGAGGATATCAATGAAGAAAAAGGAGATGAAGGAGGATCAGAAGAATTTGACACATGAATAAACTTCTTACTGGACTCCTGTGACGACTTTGATGAATCTATATGTAATATCAATATTCCGCTTTTGATTTCCTGATCTATAGACTTTTTACTCGTTAGATTTCTCTTGTGTTTAAGTTCTGCTAAGAATCTGCAATAGACTGTTGTTATATTTTTCCTGAGCCTGAAGCATGTAATCTGAAGTTTCTGTTGGTTCCTTAGATGCTATTTATGTTGGGTACGAGATGGCTATAGAGGGGGGGTGAATATAGACAATCGCTTGCACCTTGAATACTTATCACGATTTCTGCAACTCAAATATCAGTAGCACAGCGAAAAAAATAGAAAACAGAGTATGCAGTAAAACCGAAACGAAAGCAAAACAAACACAACTAGCAAGATCGCTAACACGGAGGGTTTACAAGGTTCGGGGATAACTTGCCCCTACTCCTTGGCGTGCCCTTGAGGTGGGCGATCCCTTGATCGTCGGCAGATCAAGCCCCGGTTAACACCGGATATGAAGCAACCTCCTTCTCGGTGGAGAAACCTCTCCACAGCGTGTTTCACACAATGATATATAATAAGCACAATGAAACAACAACAAGAAAGTCTTACTCAAACACTTAGAGAGAACAAAACACAGCAAGCTTCCCTGAGCTCCACCCAGTGGCGATCTCACGCAGACCCCGTCTGCTTCGTGTCTTCCCACTATCGGACTCCAAGCTTCTTGTTTTCTCCTTCAAGCGCTCAAGTATGATGATTGCTCCTCAATAGCTTGCTTAGAATAATTGGAGAACTCAAGAACAGCAAGCTTTTCGCTCAGGAACTCAAGAGCACGAAGAAGTTCAACAAGTATCAACTGTAAGTCATCTTGAACTCCACTCTCCCGTTCCTTTTTGTTTCTCCGCCAAGCGACAGGTGACACCATCTCTGTAGCTCCCAGCTACTCATCTGCCAACGCCAGCCTCTACTGAGCTATCTCTAGACTCACTGAGCTCCTCAGCCAAGCCCCAGTCTTAGCTCCAGTCCGCAGCTCGCCGTTGCAACCTGAGATGGGAAAAGGGACAAACCTGCTCCAAGGAAAGCACGCCTTGACTTCTCCTTGAGTGTTTGAGTCTTCCTCTATCACCTGAAACTCAATCAGAGCATTAGAGCAGAAGATCAAGCAACATATCAACATACATCAGCAAATCGGATTCGGTCAGACGCTCTGACCACGTCTGTCAGTGGAATTTGAATTAAAGTGATCGGTCACCGGACCGATCCAGGGTGTGTGGATCGATCACCAGATCGATCCACTGCTTTGCCGGGATTCCCAGCTCTCGCAGCTATACACTCCTGATCGGTCACCAGACCGATCAGGGTGAAGCCTGATCGGTCACCAGACCGATCAGATTGGATCCTGATCGGTCATCCAGACCGATCAGAGCAGATGAACAGTAACTTTTTAATCAAATCCAAGATCCCTGATCGGTCACCAGACCGATCCAAGACATTGATCAGCAAGGGAACTCACTCACCGTTTGCTCCCTGATCGGTCACCAGACCGATCAGAAGCAAGACAGCAAGGAAGCAGCCTGCTCCCTGATCGGTCACCGGTCCGATCAGGAGCCACACAGTAGATTCCCAATCTCACTATGCGCTCCCTGATCGGTCACCAGTCCGATCAGACATAGCTGGATCGGTCACCAGACCGATCCACTAAGGAGCAGCGTGCTAATGTCCCTGATCGGTCACCAGACCGATCCAGTGACTCAACCCTAGCCCTCCAAGCTAGGAATTCATCCACCTTAGCCCTCCAAGCTAAGGATTTTTCCATCTAACTCTCCAAGTTGGGAATTTGCACCTAACCCTCCAAGTTAGGACTTTTCACCTAGCCCTCCAAGCTAGGACTTTTCACCTAGCCCTCCAAGCTAGGACTTTTCACCCAACTCTTCCGAGTTAGAACATCATCCAACCTAGCCCTCCAAGCTAGGCACCTGACCCTCCAAGCCAGGACTTTTTCACCTAATTCTCCAGGATGGGAATTTGCACCTAACCCTCCAGGTTAGGACTTTTCACCTAGCCCTCCAAGCTAGG
>JAGFNQ010001333.1:0-29919 GCA_024364735.1 Boesenbergia rotunda | reverse complement strand
ATTTTCTTAAGTAAAATTTTTTTTGTCAAAATTTTCTTAAGTAAAATTTTTTCAAAATTTTCTTAACTCCATTCAAAAAGTATTCAAAAGTTTTTTTGTAAAAATTCTTAAGTTTAACGTTTTTGAAAAATACTTAAGCTTTCAAAACTTGTATTCAAAAGTTTAACTTTTTGAAAAAATACTTAAGCTTTCAAAACTTGTATTCAAAGTTTAACTTTTTGAAAATACTTAAGCTTTCAAAACTTGTATTCAAAGTTTAACTTTTTGAAAAATACTTAAGCTTTCAAAACGTGTATTCAAAAGTTTAACTTTTTGAAAATACTTAAGCTTTCAAAACTTGTATTCAAAGTTTAACTTTTGAGAAATACTTAAGCTTTCAAACTTGTATTCAAAAGTTTAACTTTTTGAAAAATACTTAAGCTTTCAAAACTTCTACTTAAGTTTTCAAAATTCTGCTAAGTCCTTCAAAATATCTACTCAAGCTTTCAAAGTTAACTAAGTACTTAAGTTTTTTTTAAGGCTAACACTTTCAAAACCTTTGAGTACCTTAAAACTTAAAAACCTCAAACTTTTTAAGTACTCAAAGATCATGTTTCAAAAATTTCCTATATACTTTTTAAAAGTACCTAAGTGCAAGCTTTTTTACCCCACCAATTTTTGAAACATCTAGGGGGAGATTCCTTCCAGGGGGAGGGAACAAAACTTTAACCTTCTTATGCTTGATTAAACTTAACTTTTTGAACTAGGGTTTCCATAAATCAAAAAGGGGGAGATTGTTGGTGCAGAAGGCACCAAAGTCTAAACCTGTGTTTTGATAATGGCAACATAGGTCAAAAGTTAAGTCTTACTTGTTTTCTAACAAGTTATTCTAAGTGTGCAGTATCCAAGCCCTAGCGAAGGACTGCTAGGCAACTGGCGAAGGACTGCCAGTATTTAAGCCCTAGCAAAGGACTGCTAGGCAACTGGCGAAGGACTGCCAGTATTAAAGCCCTAGCAAGGGACTGCTAGGCAACTGGCGAAGGACTGCCAGCATCCAAGACCTGACAAAGGACCGTCAAGCAAAAGTCCAACCAAAGGAGTGGTTGGCATCAGGTAAATTCTCCTTAGAGGAGTAGGTGAGGACGCGTTCCCCGTAGAGGGAACAGTAGGCGTCGGTTCGACCTAGGGCTCCATTTTGGAGACCAAAGTCAGAACCAAGACAGCTAAGGCTGTATAAATCTAATAAATTATTATGTCATTGTGTTTTGGACTAACCCTGGATGCAGGACCGAAGGAACGTGTGTTTGCAGTTCAGAAAGCCTCAAAGGAGAGAGGCAGTTACTGAGTAGGGCGCCCGGAGCGTCCCGGGCGCCCCCAAGGGCCATACAAAACAAGTAACAAGAATAATGGTTCGAATACACACTGGGCCGGGCGCCCCCATGCACCCGGGCGCCCCCGCTGCTCCCGGGCGCCCCCTGCGCTGCGGGCGCCCCCATGCACATACATCGAACCAGAAGCCTTCGAAGCCAAGAGATGAGGTTTTGACCCGGTCAATACGGGCGCCCCGAACGACCCGGGTGCCCCGGTCAAAGCGGATCCAGAGGATCAGACGCGACCGAGGTTTGTGCGGATCAAAAGCCACGTGGGGGGTGCCCCCGACGTCCTGGGCGCCCCCTAGCCCTATATAAAGGGCCCTCGACCCCAGGCTTAGAACAACAATTCTTTCAACGCCTCAAAGCTCCTCTACGCTAGTGCTTTGCTCCAAAAACGCCTCACCTCGAGCCTACGACGTCCCGCTGCCCCGAAAAAGAGTCGATACACTCCGGACGTCGGTAACGAAGAGCTTAATATTTGTTTGTTATTTTATTGCTCTATCTCTGTAATTGAAATTATTGTAATCTATTTGTGCGAATATAGAATTGCCCATAGTAAACGGTCAACGACCGTGGGCCTTGGAGTAGGAGTCTACACAGGCTCCGAACCAAGTAAAAACCGCTGTGTCTCGTATTTTTATTTCCGCTGTGCACTTACTCTTAGTTTTCCGAAAAAGAACGATTTCCGATATTCACCCCCCCTCTATCGGTTTTTCACGATCCAACAAAGACTTGGCGAGTGAAGCCGAGCACGAAGACTTGGTTCGGCGGACCGAGCAGAAGACATTGCCGAGTGCAGATCACGGATAGAAGTCGAGACGGGTCGAGATCGAAGGTCGTCGAGTTCCGGGTTCTTGGAGGCTGAGCAAAAGTCCAACCGGTGGTTCCGAGTGGCAACAGGTAAACACTCCTGAGAGAAGTAGGTGAGGACGCGCTCCCCGAAAAGAGAACAATAGGCGTCGGTCCGACCTAGGATTTTGAGTAAAATCTGAAAGTCAGGACCAAGACAGCACTGGCTGTGATTCATACATGTTTTCATTATATATTATTGGATGTATGGAACTAACCCACGTTGCATCTAAAAGGAGAAAACAGCTTGACTGGGGCGCCTGAATGGGACTCAGGCACCTGAGCGCTGGCAGACGGCGGCTGAGCTACCGCAATGGTCAGAATCCTGGCTGTCGTGGTGAGTGCTGAGTGGAGCATCCACGTCAACACTCAGGTGCCTGAAATGGACTAGGTGCCTAGCCAGGATAAAATTTGACTAAGTAGCAGATAGAGTTTCCGCCCGATATGTTGCAACGGGGGCGTCTGAATGGCCATTCAGGCGCCTGAGTAAGTACTATAAAAGGGGTTGAGTGCAGCAGTCCAAGATATCAATTTACACACTGCGATCACTTTCTTCTTCTGTGTGTTGCGTGACCGAAGTTCCGATAACGCTGAAACGTCGTCCGACTCTCCGAACGAAGATTTGTCCTCTTATTTCGGGAGTCAGTATAATTGTTCATTTTTTTATTGCATACTTCAGTTTGTAACTTGTAAACATTCTTGCGATTATTAGTAACGCCCAAAGTAAACGATTAAGGATTGTGGGCCTTGTAGTAGGAGCCGGTTAAGACTCCAAAGCAAGTAAAATCAACTTGAGTTAGCGATCGTGTTTTATTTTTGTTTCTGCTCCTTTCACTCTCTCTCTCTCTAACTCTTATGCTTACTCTCAAAGCTTCTGCTGTGTACTTTTAAGTTTTAAATCCGAAGTTTTTGCGAAGCGATATTCACCCCCCCCTCTATCGCTCAATCTTGATCCTACAATGGTATCAGAGTGAGAGCTGCTCAATTTTGGTGAAACCACCACTTGAGTACTTTTTGGATTTTACATAGTTTTTTTAAAAGAGTAATTTGCCATTTTTTTAAAGTTCTCTTCAGTCGTATTTTTTTCCCACACTGCTAATCCAAGACAAAAGTCTTGTTACATTTTGTTGTTTTTGTTTTTGCAAGTTTAGATTTCTCTCTTCTATTCTTATGGCCTAGCAAGAGAGCTACAGTATTGCTCAACTCGCCTCCCTCTTCTCTGGGGAAGACTTCGGGTATTGGAAGAGCCGGATGGAAGTCCACCTGAAAACTCAGGTGGATATGTGGATAATAATCCAAACCGGATTCGACCTTCCAAGAGACGAGCAAGGGGTGGTATTGAGCTATGACAAATGGGATGTCGCTGCCAAAAAGAGAATCGATGCTGACGCAAAGGCGACACAGACCCTCCAATGTGGACTTACAAAGGAGGCACTTAACTGAGTCAGACCCTTCAACATCACCAAAAAACTCTGAAACAAACTGATAGAACTCCACGAAGGAACCTCCGACACTAAGGTGAGCCGTCACGATCTTTTGCTGAATATAATCTAAAAATGCAAGATGCAGAAACTGCTTTTCAACTGCACGCCCGGATTCAAGAAATTATGAACAGACTCCACATCATCAGGCACATGATTGAGAATAGAGATCTAATCAGGTATACGTTAAATTCATTCCCTAGAAACTCGCTGTGGGCATCTATGGTTGATGCCTATAAAGTTTCTAAGGACCTTTCAAAAATAAAATTAGATAAGTTATTTTCTGAATTCGAATTACATGAGCAGATTAACGGTTCATTTGCAGAGAAAGGTGTGGCTTTGATTGCAGGAAAAATCAAGATGAAGGCACTGGAACCGGATTCTGACTTGGAATCCAAAGAGGAAGAGTTGGCGGAGCTTGTAAACATCGTCCGGAATCTATTTCGAGCTTGAAAGGCCCAAAAGAAGAAGAAAATGGGACAACTAAAGGACGATCCGACTGAACCAAAGAACAAGGCGGACCTCACCTGTTATGGGTGTGGAAGGAAGGGGCACTTCAAGTCCGAGTGCCCGAATGCAAAGGAGACAAAGAAGCACCAGAGGAAGAAGGCGTTGCAAGCAACCTGGGACGAGTAGTCTTCGGAATCAAACGAGGATGAACCAACACACTCCAACCTCCTCACCTCAAGGGCTAAAGATGAGATCGACTCTGAATTGAACGAAGAAACGGAGCACGGAACCGTCTCACTGTCGGAAACAGGCCGACTTAAGGTAACGGGGTTTTCCGAATCGGATCTTTACGAATTAATTTCCTACATATCTCGCAAACTGGCTAAGTCCAATGACCGGGCTAGGTCTCTTTGAGAGGAAGTAAAACTCTTTAAAGAAGAAACCAGCTCGAGTCCT
Source organism: Boesenbergia rotunda (assembly GCA_024364735.1). Taxonomy (NCBI): domain Eukaryota; kingdom Viridiplantae; phylum Streptophyta; class Magnoliopsida; order Zingiberales; family Zingiberaceae; genus Boesenbergia; species Boesenbergia rotunda. The sequence continues at coordinate 25,331 of JAGFNQ010001333.1, read as the reverse complement.
TTGACTGAGAAAGTTCAGGAAGAAACCTCAACTCAATTCTAAAAACTTGAGGAAGAGAATTCCTTCCTGAAAGCTTGTCAAAGTACTCAGAGCAAATTTGGAACAATTTATCCTGGATTCCAAGAATCTTGATATGATTCTTGGAAAATAGAAATCTGTTCTAAATCGATCTGGAATTGGATTTAAATCCAATTCGCGAGTTAGGTCCTACTACTCAGTAATTAATCGCCCTAGCACCCGAGTCCAAGCATGAGTCCCCAAACTAAGCTTGAGTAATCAAGCCGGACCAAATAAATATTGGATTCCCAAGGATCATATCTATTACTTAGATAGACCATATCTGAAATATGATCCAGGAGGAGCCAATAAAAAGACTATTTATGTGGTTAGATAGTTTTTGATTGAATACCTTCCTTGATGCTTGTTTATTTATTTTTTTCTGCAAATTATCATGCTTAGGATTAGAAATGGTTAGTTAATGACTAAACTTGATTGAAACTTTCACAACCTAGTATTAGGGTGGGGCGAGCTGATAGTACGTTAGGATAACCATCTAGGAAGTCAAGTAGGGGAAGGCGTCTCCTATTTGGCCTTCTTAGTCTGGTGAAACTAGCCGAAGCTACCTCGCCATATCCTCGACTAGTTAGACTAAGGTTTCTGAACGAGGAATTTAAAAATACTATTTCTTTATGCGGCTTTATCTAGGAACGGTCTATGCCTCGCCAAAACCTGGAAGCCAAATATTGAAATTTATTTTTAAATTACTAATTCTTAAATCTGAATCTTACTCAAGGTTCAATCATATCTTAGACTTAACCTAATTTTCAAGATAAAATTGAAAGCATCTCACAAAACAAATAAGGATCCTTGTTTTGTCACTTAGAAATGGGTGAGATGGTTAGGATGAATAAAGTTAGATCAACCCAAATCCTGTTAATTTTTCCTCCTCACAAAAATTCTTTTTCAAATGTATCTTTATCTCTTTCAAAAAATCATTTTCAAATTTCTCTTAATCTTTTTTAGAAATTCTTTTTCAAAAATTCATTTTCAAATTTTTCTCAGTCTCTTTCAAATTTTTTTTGTTCAATCCAGCTAATCAGATCAAACTGGTTAGACTGAACTCTGTCTCACAAAATCATCATACGTTTAACATGATTGATCACTTATATTGGGTGAGACAGATTAGGTAAGTGAACTTGAATAACCTATCTTATACTTCTACTAAATTGGATCCAAACTAAGCCACTTTATGTGTAGGAACATAAATATTTGGACCAGTGGATGTTAAATAGTGGGTGCTCCAGACATATGACTGGGGGCGTGTTAAAGTTCACCAAACTAAAATACAAAAGTCATCCAACTGACCAAATTATGGGTGATCCAACCTTAGGGGTCAGACAAGGTCCTCCTATAGAAACCTAAGTTAGGTTGCACTGATTTCAAAGTTTGAACCTAAGATCATAGAAGAGGCCTTATCTGACCCAGGCTAGATCATTGCTATGCAGGAGGACCTAGCCCAATTTGATAGAAACCAATTATAAGACTTAGTATCTAAATCTGAAGGAAAGTCCATTATAGACACTAAGTGAGTGTTTAGGAATAAGTTGAACGACCAAGGTGAAATAGTGAGAAACAAAGCCTGCTTAGTGTCTTAAGGTTTTAGTCAAGTTGAAGGATTATACTATGATGAAACTTATGCCCCTGTAGCTAGACTTGAGTCAATTAGAATGTTGCTAGCCTTTGCAGCCCATAGAGGATTCAAATTATACCAAATAGATGTTAAGTCTGCCTTCCTGAATGGATTTATAAAAGAGGAAGTCTATGTTAGACAACCCCCAGGTTTTGAAGATTTAGACTACCCTAAACTTGTATTCAAACTTAGAAAAGCTCTTTATGACTTAAACAAGCACCTAGGGCTCGGTATGAAAGACTATCCACATACCTAATTTCTAAGGGTTTTAACTAAGGCCAAATTGACTCAATCCTATTTGTTAAGACCTTAGAAAAAGACATCTTTATAGTCCAAATTTATGTAGATGATATAATCTTTGGATCTACTAATACTAATTTCTTAAAAGAATTTATTAAAATTATAAAAAGTGAATTTGAAATGAGTTTAGTAGGTGAACTAACCTTCTTTTTAGGACTCCAAATTAAACAAACCAGGGATGAAAATTATGTTCACCAATCAAAATATGCAAAAGCATTGATTAAGAAATTCAAAATGAAAAATACAAAAGACTTAAGTACTCCTATAGTCATAAATGCTGAAATAGATAATGACCTTGGAGGTAAGCCAGTTAACTTAAGGTATTATAGAACTGCTATAGGGAGCTTACTTTACCTAACTGCTAGTAGACCTGATATCCTTTTTACAGTAGGTATTTGTGTCAGGTACCAAACCTGTGCTAAGGAGTCCCACTTAGCTGCAGTTGAAAGAATCCTTAGATATATTAAGGACGCCCTAAATGTAGGTATTTGGTACCCTAGGACTTCCAGTTTTGAATTATTAGGATTTTCTGACTCAGACTATGTAGGATGTAAATCAGATAGAAAAAGTACAAGTGGGAGCTGCCAATTGCTAAGTCAGAGTCTAGTTAGTTGGTGAAGTAGAAAGCAACATTGTATTGCCTTATCTACAACTGAAGCAGAGTATGTTGCCTTAGGGGAATGTGTAGCTCAACTCTTATGGTTGATGCATACCCTTAAGGATTTTAACCTAGACTATACCTAAACTAAGGTCTTTATTGATAATATCAGTTCTATAAACCTTACCAAAAACCCAATCCACCATTTTAGAACTAAACATATAGAAGTGAAACATCACTTTGTTAGGACCACGTAACTAGGGGTGAAATTGTCCTTCAATATATAGAGTCTAAATCTAACCTAGCAAACATTTTTACTAAACCCTTACCTGAGTCCGAGTTAAGAAGGCAGCTTGGTACGTGCTTAGTAGAGTAGGATTTCTAATATTTGATTTTGATTTGAAGTTGAACGTCGAAACTTTTATCTATCTTCTAATAGTTTTTTTATTCTAATTTTAAAAATGGTTTAAAAAACTATCTCAAATTTTAAAACTTTGTTTTCAAAGTTTAATGCATTTTTCCGATACTTAGTTTTACATTGATTTTAAAACTACCCCCTTCAAAACTAGGGTCTTTCTTCGACATGGACTTAGCTTAGGCTTAACCCTAGTATGTATGCTCCCATAGATTTAGAAGCTAGCATCTCACAAGTGTTGGTGCAAGATGCATCAATGATGTCTTACTCTAGTGTTTCGATGTTTAACAATGTACTGAAGTTAGTGAAAATACACCAAAGGTTTAGTCTTGTTGATCAAGAGTTTAGCCAAACAAGACTTGATGTTTGGTAGGGTAAACACATATTTGATCAGGTTGACAAAGGGGTTAGCCAAACAGGATCTGATGTTTGGCAGAGTGAAAAGAACCTAGGGTTGGTCAGTTTGACCAAGGGAGTAAATCAAACCGAACTTGAGGTTTGGAGTTATATTTATCTGAAAGATGGAGGAATTCTAGTCAGGATCATGATGACTAGAAAAAGAGTGATTTTGATGAAAGAAATCCTTGTGAGTGAAGCTCGGTTCTAGCTTAAGTCATGGTGAGTGAAGTTGGGCACTAAATCCTGCTAGGTTGGACTAAGTCCTGGTGAGTGAAGCTGGGCACGAAGTCTTGGTCCGGGGGACTGAGCACTAAGTCCTGGTCGGGGATCGGGCAACAGAGTCTTTGCCGAGCGAGAGTTGTCGGACAGAAGTAGAGATGGGTCGAGGTCGGACGTCTCGAAATCTAATTTTTCGGAGGCCGAGCAAAAGTCCAACCGGAGGTCCCGGTTGGCAAAAGCTTTAGTCAAGCAAGGATCACGAATAGAAGTAGAGATGGGTCGAGGTTGGATGTCTCGAGATTCGAGTTCTCGGAGGCTAAGCGAAAGTCCAATCGGAGGTTTCGATTGGCAAACACAACTTGTCCGGTGTGGAGTAGGTGAGGACGCGTTCCCCGGGAAAGGGAACATTAGGCGTCGGTTCGACCTAGGGTTTCGGGTGAAATCCAAAGTCAGAACCTATAATTATATATTTGTTTGTCTTATGTTTGACTATCTTGCAGGTACTTGGAGTTGGAGGCGAGATATGTGAACAACGCAAAGAAAACAGGGCCCGGGAAATATCTTCCAGGGCACCCCCATGACCCAGGCGCCCTGGAGTTGCCAGGCGCCTGGGAAGGCTGCTTCTTGGGTTGGGCTGGCCAACACAGGCATCCCCCACAACCTAGGCACCCTGGACCTCCCAGGCACCTGGGAAGGAGTCCTTATCATCATTGCAAAGTTCGCGAGTACGGATGAATTTTTGACCGCACTGAGACGCCCCAAAGGACTCTAGGGCACCCTAGACACTACTATAAAAGGGGCTTTGACCCCTCAACTCAGATCATCAATTTCCATCATCTTCTAAGGTATTCTGAGCAAAGAAAAAGCATTAGAGACGAAGCTCTGCGACCAAGGAGGCTCCAGGAGGAAGTGCGTTGCGCTTCAGACTTTCGGATTGGCCGGATCCTCGACTTTCTTTTTGGTTTGCTTTTATTTTACGCACTTAATTTATTTATTCTTTGGTTGTAAACTTGAACTGTAAGATGGGTTTCTCCGCCTCCGGGAAGTCCCGAAAGGAGACCATTAGTGGACTCACGATTGAGTGCTTAGGCCTTGGATGTACTGACCCCGGGGGGTTGGGAACCAAATAAAACCTGCTTGTCTATTGTTCTGCTGTCTTTCTGTTATTCTATTTTTCCGCTGTGTACTAACCTGATAGAAAGACAATAAACGGAGTTTTCCGATGAAGTTTTTCGAAGAAATTTCAAGTCGATATTCACCCCTCTCTATCGACGACATCGATCCTACAACAAACACATTAGGGTTAACTTGATTGGCAACCTAGACTAAGTTGAGATGCTTAGGATTGTTGCCCTAGACTTAGATGCTTCAAAATTAGGGTTTATAAATGCAATTCAAACCCTAATTACACTTGACTTGAAATTAATTCAAATTAATCAAGTCAAGTATTCTGGATAACTGAGCTGATTTATGAAATACACTTGACTTGACTAACCTAAGTGAAAACTGTTGTTTATTATAGTCAACAAGTAGCTAAAAGGTTAGGCAGGTGTTGAAAACGATTTGATTTTTTTTTTTGAATATTTAAAATTATTTTCAAATTTTTTTAATGCTTGGACTCAAAATAAAGGTGCCCAGAATTGACTTAGACTTAGCCTAGACTTAGATATTTTTTTTGTATTGCTTATAATTACTCGCTCTGATACACTTAGCCATTTTTCTTGTGAATATTTTAGTCATTTTTTTCTGTTCTTACCCTTATATTACATATATGATTTTGATATATGACAAAGAGGGAGAGTAAGAAAATAGTTTAAAATAGAAAAGAGTTCAAAGTGGTTAGAGTGGTTAGATTTATTTTTTTCAAAATATTTTCAAAAGAAAAGTTTTCAAAATGTTTGGTGTTTTTCAAAGTTGGTTAGTGTTTTTCAAAGTGTTTAGCTTTTTCAAAGTGGAAAGAAAACTTTAAAATGGTTAGAAAAATTCAAAATGTTTTTAAAAGAAGAAGAGATCAAAATACTTGATATTTTTGAAAAATTTCAGAATTAACTTAGTCGTTCAAAAACTAAGTTTTCTTTTAAATGCTTAGAACCTATTTTTAAATGACTCAGCATTTTGAAAAATTAATTTCTCTTTCATATATAGTTTTTGAAAAGCATTTAGTTTTTCGAAACGAATGTTCTAACAAGTATTTTTAAGTAGTTACAACTTTTCAAAAGTTAACTTAGTCTCTAAACTTTTTTCACATTTGAATAGGACTAAATCTATTTTGAAAAATATCATATTTTCTATAGATACAATTGTTAAATGATCTAGGGGGAGATAACTGGTTAAGGAGGAGAGCTTAAAAGAATTTTCATTTTCCTATTAAAACTTATTTTAGCTTAACTTTGAACTGGGTTGCCATAATCAAAAAGGGGGAGATTGTTGGTGCTAGAAGCACCAAATCGAACCTTATTTTGATAAGTGGCAAAGGGTTCAAGTTAAGCTGCTATGTTGTACTAATGGATTTGTGGAGATTGCAGGAAAGTCCTAGGTAAGCTAGGCAAGAAGTCTTGACCTATAGGGTTGAGCATGAAGTCCTGGTCGGGGATCGGGCAACGAAGACTTGGCGAGTGAAGCCGAGCATGAAGACTTGGTCTGGGGGACCGAGCAGATGACTTTGCCAAGCGGGGATCACGGATAGGAGTCGAGATGGGTCGAAGTTGAATGCCGTCGAGTTCCAGGTTCTTGAAGGCCGAGCAAAAGTCCAACTGGAGGTTCCGGGTGGCAACAGGTAAACTCTCCTGAGAGGAGTAGGTGAGGACGCGTTCCCCGGAGAGGGAACAGTAGGTGTCGATTCGACCTAGGGTTTCATGTGAAACCTGAAAGACGAGACCAAGACAACACTGGCTGTGATTCATACATGTTTTTATTATATATTATTGGATGTATGTAACTAACCCATGTTGCAACTAAAAGGAGAAAACAAATTGACTGGGGTGCCTGAATGGGACTCAGGTGCCTGAGAGCTGGCAGATAGCGGCTGAGCTGGCGCAACAATCAAAATCCTAGCTATCATGGTGAGTACTGAGTGGAGGATCCACGTTAGCATTCAGGCGCCTGAAAGGGACTCAGGCGCCTGGTCAGGATTGAATTTGATCGGGCAGCAGATAATGTGTCCGCTCGATACGCTGAAACGGGGGCACCTGAATGGACATTCAGGCGCCTGAGTTAGTACTATAAAAAGGGGTCGAGTGCAGCAGTCCAAGATATCAATTTTCACACTGCGATCACTTTCTTCTTCTATGTGCCGCGCAACCAAAGTTCCGATAATGCTGAAACGTTGTTCGAATCTCCGAACGAAGATTTGTCCTCTCATTTCAGGAGTCGGTATAATTGTTCATTTTTTTATTGTACACTTTAGTTTGCAACTTGTAAACATTCTTTCCATTATTAGTAACACCCAAAGTAAATGATCAAGGTTCGTGGGTCTTGCAGTAGGAACCGGTCAAGACTCCGAAGCAAGTAAAACCTATTGGTGCAATCATGCCCCAAACATTATTTATTTTTGATATTTGGTTAAATGAGTTTAAGTTAGACAATGTTGGTGATCTAACATGAAACTTGAGTTTAAGTCTAGGTATGAAGAATTGGTAGAAGAAAACTTAGCATGGCAAAGCCGAGGGAAACACTTCAAGGCAAGCGCAAGGATGAGGAGTCGAGGGCTCGAAAGCATCATAAGGGCACGAGGCTGATGGAAGAGTTTGAAGGCTTGTGTCTACGCAAAGGAAAGTGAAACATGAGATTTATCATGTATCAGTCAACTGATGAGAGGATCAGTCGACTGATACGGTGGGTTAAGTCGACTGATAGTGGAATCAGTTGATTTCTTCAACGAACAGAAAGATTAGTCGACTGGGTTAGGTCCCAGTTGACTGATAAGTGACAGTTGAAGGTTGACGGTAGAAATCAGACACATTTTATAGTAGCTGTTGAAGCTTATTAGTCGACTGATGATATTGCCAGTCGACTGATGTCGATGGTTATACAAAAGCAGATTTCAGAACTTGAAGAAGACACAACTTGATTCTCTCGATTTTTCTTGCTTATTTTGAGATCTCCAAGCTTACACACTCTCAATCTCTTCCTCCAAAATCATTCTAATCTTGTAAGAGGAAGAAATCATCTTGTAAGAGTTTCTCCACCTTCAAGCTTGATTTGAAAAGGAGAAAAGCATAGTGGAGCTTGGTTTTGTGGGTGTGGATCCTTGGATTAGTCACCTCAAGGAGGTGGAGACCAAGTAAATCAAGGGAGTTATTGCCTTCATTGTTTTTCTTTTTGTCTATCTTTTTCTTATGCTTTAGCTAACGTTTTGTAGATAAAATCGAAGAGAAGCTATTCACCCCCCCCCTCTAGCTAGACGCAAGGGTCCTAACAAGTGGTATCAGAGCAAGGTTCGTTTCAGAAGAACTCATCGTCAACCGAAACATCAAGATGGCGTTTCAAGAGGGATATAGCACCGCATGACTCCCATTCTTCGACGACAACGATTTCTCTTATTGGAAAGGTAGAATGGAGTATTATTTAATGAATGACATTGAAAATTATTTTGGTATTGTAGATGGATTCGAGAAATCGAAGGATGAATTTGGAGCACCTCTTCCAACCAAGGAGTGGACAAAAGAGGTGTCCAAGAAAGCTCAAGCGAATGCAAAGGCCACAACTACCCTACAATGTGGACTTTTCAAGGAGGAATTGAATAAGGTTGGACGATTTAATTCCGCTAAAGAGCTTTGGGAAAAGCTGATTGAGTTAAATGAAGGATCAAGCGAATCAAGGAGAGCCAAGAGAGATCTCTTGGTGGGCCAACTTCAAACCTTCACCATAAAGACCAATGAGACCGCGAGTCAAATGCATGGAAGATTCAAAGAGATATTAAATGGTCTTCATGTAATTGGTGAGAAAATTAAAAATCGAGATCTAGTAAGGTATGTTCTTTAATCATTTCCTAGAACTACCTTATGGGCATCAATGGTTGATGCATATAAGGTTTCTAGAGATATTTCAAGAGTTAAGTTTGATGAATTATTTTGTGAGTTTGAACTACATGAACAAGCTAATGTGTCTTCAAAAGAGAGAAGTATAGCTCTTGTTGTAGAGTTGAAGGAGAAGAAGAAGAAAAAGAAGGAAAAGAAGGAAGAATCTTCATCATCCGAATCCAATCAAGAGTCTTCGGATAGTGATGAAGAGATGTCGGCTAGTGAAGTGGCTCATTATGCCAAGAAAATGATGGGAAGAATAAGAAAATTTACAAGGAGAGATGTGAAGAAGATGTTTCAATCTTCAACAGGTAAACATGGTCAAAGATCAAATTTTAACACTAATGTCATTTGTTATTAATGTAACAAGAAAGGACACATCAAGCCAAATTGCCCGGAATTGAAAAAGAAAGAAGAAAAAGAAAAGAAAAAGAAGGAGGCAATGGTGGCTCAAGCTACATGGGACACACCAAGTATTGACTCATCGGATGAAGATGAGATATGTCTGTCACGAGACACATGACATTTATGGCCTTCGAAGATGAAAAAGAAGCTTCAAGTGAGGAGGAAGGTTCAAGTGATGAATCGTCACCTAATGACAATGAGGTAAAAGAATCTCCTAAAAATGAATTCCTTTATAAAACTATAGCTTATGTCAAGAATGCTGTGGCTTAGTCATAATCTAGGGTCAGACATTAAAATGAGAACTTAAGTCCATTAGGAATAATACATATATGCATAGTGAATCAAGCATGGCTAAGGAAGAAAATAACAATTTGAGAAATCAAGTTATTGACTTGAGAACATGTTTAGAGAAATTTACAAATGGATCAAAGTATCTTGATATGATTCTTAGTAGTCAAAGAGCCGTCTACAACAAGGCCGGATTAGGATATAAACCTAAGACCAAAGAGGTTGTCGATATTTCTCTTATACGAAGAAATGGTACACCTAAGAAACAAATCATTAAAAGCAATATAAAACAAGCTTGGGTCCCTAAGAAGTATTTGAATGATATTGTTGGATCAAGTGCTTGGGTACCAAAAGTTTATGTTTTTCATGTTGTTTACGTAGAAGAAAAGAAGGATTCAAACATGCGGATTGTGGATAGCGGTTGTTTAAGGCACATGACCGGTGATGTGAGCAAGTTATCCACAATTAACTACATAAAGAAAGGAACGATATCTTTTAGAAATAGTGGGAAGCTCAAGATTATAGATAGAGGTACAATTGAGGTATCACCTGTTAGGATATATACTAAAAGCCTAGCTTTTGTATGAACATCTACATTTTGGAATGAGAATCACATGATCATTGTTTGCATTTTATATTGATATATAGATGCTATTGTCTATTACTTTACATTGTAGATAACATTGTGTGTGGTGCCACACAGAAGATCATGTTATCAGTTCCTTGTAGAGTATAAGTAGTGGTTCACAACCGAGATGGTTTTGGACAAACCATTTGCATGGTTGTAGTGTAATTTGGTATTGGTCTATCTTGATCATAGAATTACACCAGTACACTTTGTGTGTATTGAGCAGGACCGATATAGAGGTGATTCGATTTATACTGACTATATAATCGAATCAGACCTCAGATATTATGGTGTACATCCTCTTAATCCCGATATAATAACGGGCACATACACTTAATATCTATTTATTTGATTTACCAGTGGGCAAGATTTATTTATTAAATCAATAGGCCTGGTAAATTGGGAAATAATATTATTTACATGGTGTGTTGTTGCTTATAGAAGGAAACCGTATTCTAATGCGTTAGGATGATGATGTCCCCTTGCACTACAAAAAATCAAAGTTTTAGGGACGAATTTTGGGACAAATTTTTAAAAAAAATTCGTCCCAGAAAATTTAGGGATGAATTTGGCGACAAAAAAATTTTTGTTGCAGATATACTGTCGCCAAATTCTGCGACAAAAATCTAGATTCGTCCCTGAATTTGGCAACAAAATTAATTTTTTGTCCCCAAATTCGTTGCCAAATTGCAACAAAAATAAAATTCGTCCCAAAATCTATTCCAAAATTCATTGCCAAATTGTAACAAAAAAAAATTCGTCCCAAAATTCGTTACCCAAATGACAAATTAAACTTTGGGACGAACCTATTTTATTGCAAAATCTAGGACTAATTGATAAATTAGTCCCAAAATCTAGGTCAAATATACTAATTCGTTCCAGAATCTGGGACGAAAAAATAAATTAGTCCCAGAATCTGGGACGAATTTATTTTTTCGTCCCAGATTCTGGGACGAATACAGATTCTTCCCAAAAATTTAATTTAGCTAATTTTGTAATAAATCATTTCTCATCCCAGATTCTGGGACGAATTAGTGAATTCGTCCCAGATTTTGGGACAAATTAGTAAATTCGTCCCTGATTTAGGGACGAATCCAAAAATTCGTCCTGAATTCATAGACGAATTAGTGAATTCGTCCTAAATTCAGGGACGAATTCACTAATTCGTCCATGATTTTGGGACGAATCCAAAAATTCATCCCAGATTCAGGGATGAATCAGTAAATTCGTCCCTGAATCTGGGATGAATTTTTGGATTCGTCCCAAAATCAGGGACGAATTCACTGATTCATCCCAGATTCAGGGACGAATCAGTGAATTCGTCCCTGATTTTGGGGGCGAATCCACATATTCATCCCAGATTTAGGGACAAATCCAAAAATTCGTCCTAAAAATTGAGAGATCAAAGGGTTACGATAAGTTTGGGATAATTTTTTTTCGTTGCAAAATTCATCCCAAATTGTTCAAATTTTAACCAATACAATCAATATTATCAATTTAACTACATGCAATATATCCATACAGATATAAAACAGTACAAATCGATACATATCATCATATCCGTACAGATATAAAACTTCCAAATAACAAGAACATCCAAACAATAAGTGATCACAACCAATCGATACATATCATCCAAACGAAACATATCATCGAAATATCCATACAGATATAAAACATCCAAACGAAACATATCATCATATCCATAATACAGATAACATCCAAATAAAGTACAAAATAAGTGATCACATCCAATCCATAGAAATCCATAAAGTCATGAAAAAAACTACAAAACATTAAGATATCAACCTCTTCTATTGGCAATCTTGCTTCTTTCATTTTCTTCTTTTCCTACATAAACAAACAAATAACAAAATGTATCATTCGTAACATAAAAACATCTACTAAATTAATACAAAACTTAACAACTGTATCAATTTACTTGTCGTTGTCAATCATGTTCAAAATAAATTAAGAATATTAATAACAAATAAAATCATTTATATTAAGAAATGATAAAAATTAAATTAACACAAAACTTAATATTTTTACCAGTTTAGTTGACGTCGTTAACCCTGTTCAAAATAGAATAATGTATTAATAAAACATACAAAAATGTTACATAGAATAACATCATTAATAGGTAAACTTTCTAACATAGCATGCATGATTAAATAAATTACATCTATAATAGCTAAATTATCTAACATAGCATGGTTAAATAACATAGCATGCATGGTTCAATGAATAGCATCCTTAATAGATAAACTTTCTAACATAGCATGCTTGGTTAAATAAATAACATCCTTAATAACTAAACTTTCTAGCATAGCATGCATTGTTAAGTAAATAACATCCTTAATGATTATCCCTATTTAAAATAAAATAATGATATTAATAAAACATACAATAACAAAAATTTTACAAATAAATATTAATATTCAAAAATAATAATTATGAGTTCTTCCCAATTCCAGAGTCCATATCTGTTCCATGAAGTTTGTTGTCTGCATGAAAATCAGGATCTAAGGACTGCGTGAAACTTGAAGAGTTTGATTTTGCAAAACAATCTTGCTTTGAATGAAGCTGCGCAGGATAAGTTGCAAGACCTGTACGTAAAAGAAACATCATATTTTCACATTAGCTATTGTTACACACGGAGAGGATAAAAAGCAATACTAAAGTGTTGAAAGATAACCTTTTCCTTTCACATCAGATGAGAATTGTTTATTTGACTGCTTGGTTTGGATGTTGATCTCTATGCAATAAGGTGGAATTGCCACCTTAGCGGCCCCTTAGTTTCGACCCCACAAGTGTCCAGAGGGGATAAATCATGATTTTTACTGGTGGGGTAAGACACTGGATGTTGATCTCTAGCTGCTCATATGAGAGAGAGAGAGAGATGTAAGTTAATGTGTATGAAGTTTTAACGTCACTAATGGAGAACATCAAGGTTATGTCAATATACTAATTTGACTTGTGGTAATTGAAGACTCCATCTTTCCATGATATTTAAAAAGAACTCTCTTTACAACAATCAAACTGATGGCTTGTAGTTTTAACCAGGAAATTAGTTACCATCACAGTAGTTTTCAACACAACCTGCTTGCTAAATCACAATAATATTATGGAAAACGAAATAAAAATAATAAACAATTAGAACACAGTTTAGGGTCTATCCTATTTACCTCATGTTCATCCAAATTATTTGTGCTAAATGGTGTTAGAGATGATTTATTCTCGTCCTCTCCACCACCATCATATGCCTTCGAGAACAACATACACAAATTTTAATAATTAAAATCTCTGCAAAAAATAAATGAATGTAGCTAGCTACTTCAGTAAGATATAAAAAAAATCATCTAAAAACCTATTCTGCGTTTGACTTGAAGGACTATTGGGTCAAACAAGATTGCTTATGAGTATCAACCTGCGGTGTTTTACAATCATGCAAGTCTTGGGCGTTTTCACAATATCCTGGTGCTTTCTCTAATTCTTTGAATTCTAGAGTTGAAGATTCGAAGGCTGATGCCAACGTATCTTTTGGACCAAACATGTCATTTGAGGAAGACATCCATGATGGTCCATCTATATTGCTCCATTATCCAAATGTGGGATCACAATTTCTCCAAGAGAAACAAAATATAATGAAAATGATGGACACTACATCAAAATTAAAACTTAAAGAATAGAGTTGTGGTATAAAATACCAATTCTGACCTACCTGAACATTTGATCAACGTCCTCAAAATTGCTGATATCTGACCAATCGTAATATAGAAGATCATTTTCTTGATCATTGTCATTTGCAAAAAAAAAAGTAATTTTGGAGTGGAGTGGGCTATTATTCTCAAATGACAATTGGCAAATGTTCGTTTCTGTGAGAAAATAATCTAGGCGACATTATCATCACACTTTACTTTTTATTTTTATTTTTGATAATTTTTATGACTTAGTCTTGATTAGCCTTTCCTATCTTAATGGGATAACTAGCGAATTAGTCTTCCTATTTTAATTCCTATTTTAATGGGATAAGTCATGACTAAGTCTTGTTCGTGGTGTATTTAAAGGGTCCTAGAGGCATGTGAAATAGTGTCTCGGTTTTTTGTAAGTTTGTTTCTTCCAGAAAAATAAATTCGTTAGTTCTTCTTTCGTTCTTTCGATTTCTTCGTTTTCTTTTTGTTCCTCTTGCATATTGGTGTGCTTATTGGATGTGCTATTCTTTGGGTCTGGGTCAACAATTGGTATCAGAGCTTTGATAGTATAGAGCAGCCAAGAATCCACGCTTCCATAAAAATGTCGAGCATCCTAGCGAAAGAGAACGGCGGAGTGTCATTTCCCTATCCGATGCTAAGCCCTCACAATTATACTGTGTGGGCAAATAAAGACAGAGACAATTTTCGAAGCCCAGGGAGTATGGGAGGCGGTGGAGCCAGAGAAAGAATCCCAGGTGGATGCAAAGAAGGACAAAAGGCACGTGCATACATCTTGCAGTGTGTCCCCGAAGACATTCTTCTCCAAATCGCAACAAAGAAGACGGTGAAAGAAGTCTGGGACAGCCTCAAACTGAGGTACCTAGGCAGTGAACGAGTGAAGAAGGCTAGCGTACAAACGTTGAAGAGCGAGTTTGACGCCCTCCGGATGAAGGAGACTGATACTATTGATGAGTTTGCTGGCAAACTCAGCGCTATGAGCAGCAAGTTCTCCACTCTTGGTGCCACGCTTGAAGATTCCTCGTTGGTAAAGAAGTTGCTCGATTCTGTCCCTGATAAATTCTTCCCTATTGTTGCTGGTATTGAGTAGTTCCACGACCTTGAGAAGATACCATTTGAGGAGACTATAGGACGACTGAATGCGTACAAGGAACGAACACTACGATTATGCGTCAATACCAACGACACTGAAGGTGAGCTCCCACTTACTCATGCCGAATGGCAAATGCGACAAAAAGGGAGCAACGTGGACACTCCATCATGAGGCAAGGGTGTGGGTCCAACGGCCCTAATCGTGGCAAGTGGCGTGGGCGAGGGCGCGGTCGTGGTTGTGGTACGCAGCGTCAAGACAGTGCAGGAGGCACTAGCAGCAACAACAGTAACACTCGTGACAAGAGACACATAAAGTGTTTCAATTGTGAGAAAATGGGACATTATGTGTCCGAATGCTACAGCAAGCGTCGAGATGATGAGGCTCACCTCACTTGCGCCACCAATGAAGAGCCAGCACTGATGATGTCCATGTCCCATGAGGAGTTTCACGCAAGGTGTGAGCAGCAAGATATCATTCTACTCAGTGAAGAAAGGTTTCTACCGGAGATGTATCACAACGTGAAGAAAGGAGAAGATAAAGACGTTTGGTACCTTGACAACGGTGCCAACAACCACATGACTAACCATCGCGAGAAGTTTCAAGAACTAGATGAAACCATCACCGGGAGGGTGAGGTTTGGCGATGGATCAACCATAGAGATCATGGGCAAAGGGACGGTTGTGTTTGAATGCAAGAACGACGATCAGATGGCTCTCCATGAGGTATACTACATTCCAAAACTTTGTAGTAATATCATCAGTCTTGGTTAATTGACAGAAACTGGGAACGAGGTGCACATGGAAGGAGATACCATGAAGGTGATTGATGGGAGCAGGAAGCTCTTGATGCTGGTAAAGCGAACACAAAATTGCTTGTACAAGATAACCTTGAAGACACTCAAGCAAGTCTGTCTCCTGGAAAGCCTAGAAGACCCAACCTGGTTATGACATGCAAGGCTCGGACATGTCAATTTCCATGACTTGAAGCTATTGGGTGAGAAGAAATTGGCAGTTGATGTGCCAATATTGCCCCAGCCGAACAAGCTTTGCGAGGTGTGTGTAATCGCCAAGCATGCAAGATTGTCGTTCCTGTACCAAGCCAACTTTAGAGCAAAGAAGCTGTTAGAACTTCTCCATGTGATGGAGACAAAGGAAGTGAACAAGTTGCCCAACAAGCTAACGATATGGATCATGCTCAACCCACTCTAGAAGTTGTTGATCCATTATGCATCAAAGGGGGCCCAATTACAAGGGCTAAGGCTAAAAAGATGAAAGAAGCACTTAACGTGCTAATTGAAGATGTGAAAGCCAAAGCGACCATTGAAGAAGGTTTGACCAAGAGCAAGTCTTACGGCTTAGTCAACCTAATTCAAGCCTTAGATGAGCTTAATTAGTATCCTTAGTCTCTTGTCTATGTAAGAAGGATATTTTAATTTTGTAGGTTCAATTTAGGCCCAATTTCTAGCTTTATTTGGGTTGTAATGGTGCCAAGAGCTCAATAGGCCTATGTAGTCTATATAGGCCTTTACTAAATGGGCTTCCTTTTGGCCTTTTAGGGTTTTTAGGTCACCCTATAGCTATAAATATATGGGGTGGCGGCCACAACATGTAACTTTTGGCTTATTCAATCTACTACATGGTGAGGCTCTCACTTGTTGGTTCTTCATTGAACTAGAACTTATCAAGGCATTCCCTTGTGGCGTTCAAGACTTATCAACCTCCATCCCAAGGTTGTGGCGTCTCTTTTCTTCTTCTTCTATACCAAGGTTCGTGCTTCCTTAAGCATTGGGTCAAGGTTTCTTTCTTCTATTCTCCATCTTTTCGATTTAGACTATCTTTCCCTCTTTCTTCCATTTGTTGTGTGTTCTTGAGACTTATTCTCTTTGGGTTCGCATCATTTGGTATCAGAGCCTTAGTTTTTCTAAATCGATTTGGTTATCCTTTTCTTTGTGTTCTTGAGTTTCTATCGTATTTTTGTTTCTTTTCTTTTGCTTAGCAAGCCTTACTTGCTTTGTTGCTCAAAAAAAAAAAAAAAAAGAGGAGGAAAAAAAAAATCGGCCAAAAGAAAAAAAAAAGAGAGAAAGAAAAAAAAAAGAAGCAAAGAAAGGAAGGAAGGAAGAAAAAAAAAAGAAGAAGAAAAGCCAAAACAAAAAAAAAAGCAAAAGAGGCTGGAAAAAAAAAAGAAGGAAGTAGAGACTTTGTTTGCAAATTTCTTTTCAAGTATTCTCATTTCATTTCAAGTTAGTCTAGATTAAGTTCTGGCAACTTTCATTTCAGCTCTTATTTCGAGTATTCTCATTTAATTTCAAGTTAGCCTAGATTCAATTCTGGCAGCCAAGATTAAGTTCTGGCAATTTTCCTTTCAGCTCTTATTTCAAGTACTTTCATTTCCTTTAAGTTGCCTAGATTCAATTCTGGCAGCCTAGATTAAGTTCTGGCGACTTTTCTTTCAGCTCTTTAATTCACGTTTTGCTATCTTTCATTTCCGCATTATCTTCAATTTTGCCTAGATTCAATTCTGGCAAATTTCCTTTCAGCACTTCAGTTTTTCAATTCTGCAATTTGCACTTTTGTCTTTAATTCCTATACTTTATCGTTACACCCTTGGGAATATTGATAGTCCACGAACGCTTACAAGGTATTTGCCTCAATTCTCAGTTCAAGTTCTTTAAAGAGCTAACATTCGTGAGTTAGAGTGTTTGAGTGAAACAGGTTGTTCAATGGCGACAAGTGGAGAAGAAGCAAGACCTAGAGAGTCCCTTGATCAACGTGCTTTGAGACAACACTTGGAACGCATGGAAATCCGTTTTAGTCAGATTATGGACAGATTAGAAAACAAGATGCTGTAATTGCAAGATTGCGACCTAGCCAAGTTGGTAGAGTTCCTTCACGAAGTGCTAGACCATATAACCGTGGTGACCAGGATGATGATGATGATGGCGTATCTGAGGACATTGATGATAGAGCTTCAAGTGGCAGATCAGATCATGCTCGAGTTGGTGGTAGAAGAGGAAGAATGAATGATCATGTGGATAGAAACTTGGGAAATATCAAGATGAAGATTCCTTCATTTCAAGGCAAAAGTGATCCTGAAGCCTATTTGGAGTGGGAAAAGAAAGTGGAATTAGTATTTGATTGTCACAACTATTCTGAAGAAAAGAAGGTAAAACTCGCTGCCGTTGAATTTGTGGATTATGCAATTATTTGGTGGGATCAAATCATTCTAAGCAGGAGAAGAAATAAAGAGAGACCCGTTGGCAGTTGGGAGGAGATGAAGACTATTATGAGAAAGAGATTCATTCCAACACATTATTATCGGGATTTGTATCAACGGTTACAAAGTCTCACACAAGGATCCAAGACTGTGGAGGAATACCACAAAGAGATGGAAATTGCAATGATTCGAGCCAATGTGGAGGAGGATCGAGAAGCAACCATGGCACGATTTTTACAAGGGTTAAATCAAGAAATTGCAAATGTAGTGGAGTTGCAACATTATGTGGAGCTTGAAGACATGGTGCATATGTCCATGAAAGTTGAAAGACAACTCAAAAGGAAGGGGTCAAACAAGCATGGGGGGCAAAGTTCTCATTCGTCAACTTGGAAATCTAGTTGGAACAAAAGAGATGATAAAGTTGAATCAAAGAAAAAGCCCGATTTTTCAAAGAATAAAGATGCAAGCTCTCCATTGGTCAAGGGAAAGGAACCCCTCCAACCTTCAAGAAATAGAGATATTAAATGCTTTAAGTGCTTGGGAAGGGGACATATCGCATCACAATGCCCAAACAAAAGAATTATGATTTTGAAAGACAATGGTGACATCGAAACCGAAAGTGAGTCCGAAGATGATAGTGTCTTGCCCGCATTATTGGAAAGTGATGAAGAGTATCCCGTTGAAGGTGAAGCCCTTGTCACTAGGCGTGCTCTAAATGTGCAAGTGAAAGAAGATAATGAAGAACAACGAGACAACATATTTCATACCCGTTGCCACATCAAAGACAAGGTATGTAGTATGATTATAGATGGGGGAAGTTGCACTAATGTTGCTAGTACTATTTTGGTTGAAAAATTATGCTTACCTACCACTAAGCATCCTAGACCTTATAAACTACAATGGTTGAATGATTGCGGGGAAGTCAAGGTCAACAAGCAAGTGTTGGTTTCATTTTCCATTGGTAGATATCATGATGAGATACTTTGTGATGTAGTGCCAATGCATGCGAGTCATTTACTTTTAGGTAGACCATGGCAATTTGATAGGAAGGTCATGCATGATGGGTTTAAAAATAAGTATTCTTTTATGATGCATGGTAAACATGTAACTCTTGTACCATTGACTCCTAAGCAAGTATATGAAGATCAATTGAGGATCAAAAATGAGAGTGAAAAAAGAAAAGAGTGTGAGAAAAAAGAAAATGAGAAAAAGAAAAAGAATGGAAAAGAAAAAGAGTGTGAAAAAAGAAAAGGTGAGGATGAGATGAGTGGAAAAAAGAATGAAAGAGGAAAGGAAATTCAAGAGCAAGAGAGGAAAAAAGGGAGCTTTTATGCAAAAGAAAGAGAGGTTAAGAGAGCGTTTTATGCTTCACAGCCAATAATTGTACTTTTGTACAAGGAGGCCGATTTTAACACTAACGATCTTAACCCTACTTTGCCTAGTGTTGTTAAATCTCTTTTGCAGGAATTTGATGATGTATTTCCTGATGAGGTTCCTGATGGACTGCCACCACTTAGAGGAATAGAGCACCAAATTGATTTCATCCCTGGAGCCGCCATTCCTAATCGGCCAGCCTATAGGTGTAACCCTGCCGAGATAAAAGAACTTCAAAGGCAAGTTGAGGAGTTGATGAAAAAAGGGTACATCCGAGAAAGCTTGAGTCCATGTGCTGTCCCCGTTTTGCTAGTACCAAAGAAGGATGGAACTTGGAGAATGTGCGTTGATTGTAGAGCTATCAACAAGATCACGGTAAAGTATCGTCATCCTATTCCTAGATTAGATGATATGCTAGATGAACTACATGGCTCTTGCATTTTCTCTAAAATTGATTTGAAGTCGGGCTATCATCAAATTCGCATGCGTGAGGGAGACGAATGGAAAACTGCATTTAAGACTAGGTATGGTTTGTACGAATGGTTAGTAATGCCCTTTGGGCTTACTAATGCACCTAGTACTTTCATGAGGTTAATGAACCACATTTTGCGTGCTTTTATTGGAAATTTTGTCGTAGTATATTTTGATGACATCTTGATTTATAGCAAAAATTTAGAGGAGCATTTACAACATTTACAAAATGTTCTAATTGTTTTGCGAAATGAAAAGTTGTATGCTAACCTTCAAAAATGTTCTTTTTGCACTAATCAAATTGAGTTTCTTGGTTATATTGTTAGTGCTAACGGAATAGCAGTTGATGAGAAGAAGGTTAAGGCTATTCGTGAATGGCCAACACCAAAAACAATAACTGAGGTACGTAGCTTCCATGGTTTGGCAAGTTTCTACAGAAGGTTTGTTAAGAATTTTAGCACTTTAGCTGCACCGTTGACTGAAATTGTTAAAAAGAATGTTGGATTTCATTGGGATAGTGAACAGGATTCTGCCTTCAATTCACTTAAGGAGAAATTAAGTTCTGCACCTTTACTTGCATTACCTAACTTTGCTAAAACTTTTGAAATTGAGTGTGATGCATCAGGAATAGGTATTGGAGCTGTACTAATACAAGAAGGTCGACCCCTTGCTTATTTTAGTGAGAAATTGAGTGGAGCAGCTTTGAACTACCCCACTTATGACAAAGAGATGTATGCTTTGGTGAGGGCTTTAGAGACTTGGCAGCACTACTTGTGGCCCAAAGAGTTTGTCATTCACACTGATCATGAATCATTGAAGCACTTGAAGAGCCAAAGTAAGTTGAATCGACGTCATGCGAAATGGGTGGAGTTCATTGAATCATTTCCTTATGTGATCAAGTATAAACGAGGTATGGAAAATACTGTTGCAGATGCTTTATCTCGAAGGTATACCTTGCTCTCTACTTTGAACACTAAATTGTTAGGATTTGAATACATTAAAGATCTATATTCTAAAGATCCCGACTTTGGAAATGTATTTGAAGTTTGTGAGCATGCTGCATTTGGGAAGTTTATAGGCATGAGGGATTTCTATTTAGAGTTAATAGGTTATGTGTGCCTAACTGTTCATTGCGGGAATTATTAGTCCAAGAAGCCCATGGTGGGGGACTAATGGGACATTTTGGAGTGCGAAAAACACTTGATGTTTTGTTGGAGCATTTCTTTTGGCCACATATGAAAGGAGATGTTGTAAAATTTTGTGAGAAGTGTATCACATGTAGGCAAGCAAAATCTAAATCTTTACCTCATGGGTTGTATACGCCTCTACCAATTCCTAGTGAACCTTGGGTTGATATTTCTATGGACTTTATTGTAGGATTACCAAGGTCAAAACGTGGTATGGATTCTATTTTCGTGGTCGTAGACAGATTTTCCAAAATGGCTCATTTTATTCCTTGTAAGAAAACAGATGATGCTAACCATATTGCTGATCTTTTTTTAGGGACATTGTGCGACTTCATGGAGTGCCGAAAAGCATAGTTTCAGATCGTGATGCAAAGTTTCTAAGCTACTTTTGGAAGACGCTATGGGGCAAGTTGGGAACAAAGTTATTGTTTTCTACAACGTGTCATCCACAAACAGATGGACAAACTGAGGTAGTAAATCGAACCTTAGCTACTTTATTAAGAGCTATCATTCAAAAGAATTTAAAGGGTTGGGAAGATTGCTTACCACATGTTGAATTTGCATATAATAGATCTATACATTCTGCTACAAAGTGTTCACCTTTTGAAGTAGTATATGGTTTCAATCCGCTAACTCCTTTGGATTTATCACCTTTGCCTATCTCTGAGCATGCTAGTTTGGATGGTACTAAGAAAGCTGAATTTGTGAAACAAATGCACGAGAAAGTAAGGATGCAAATTGAAAAGAAGACTGAACAATATGCTACGCAAGCCAACAAGGGACGAAAGAAAATGATCTTTGAACCCGGTGATTGGGTTTGGGTTCATATGAGAAAGGAGAGATTTCCTGCTAAACGTCGTACTAAGTTGCATCCAAGAGGAGATGGACCATTTCAAGTGGTGGCGCGAATCAATGATAATGCCTACAAGCTTGACTTGCCGGGTGAGTATAATGTGAGTTCCACATTTAATGTTTCTGATCTCTCTCCCTTTGATGTAGGTAATCAAGATTCGAGGACGAATCCTTTTGAGGAGAGGGGGAATGATGGAGACAAAGGAAGTGAACAAGTTGCCCAACAAGCTAACGATATGGATCATGCTCAACCCACTCTAGAAGTTGTTGATCCATTATGCATCAAAGGGGGCCCAATTACAAGGGCTAAGGCTAAAAAGATGAAAGAAGCACTTAACGTGCTAATTGAAGATGTGAAAGCCAAAGCGACCATTGAAGAAGGTTTGACCAAGAGCAAGTCTTACGGCTTAGTCAACCTAATTCAAGCCTTAGATGAGCTTAATTAGTATCCTTAGTCTCTTGTCTATGTAAGAAGGATATTTTAATTTTGTAGGTTCAATTTAGGCCCAATTTCTAGCTTTATTTGGGTTGTAATGGTGCCAAGAGCTCAATAGGCCTATGTAGTCTATATAGGCCTTTACTAAATGGGCTTCCTTTTGGCCTTTTAGGGTTTTTAGGTCACCCTATAGCTATAAATATATGGGGTGGCGGCCACAACATGTAACTTTTGGCTTATTCAATCTACTACATGGTGAGGCTCTCACTTGTTGGTTCTTCATTGAACTAGAACTTATCAAGGCATTCCCTTGTGGCGTTCAAGACTTATCAACCTCCATCCCAAGGTTGTGGCGTCTCTTTTCTTCTTCTTCTATACCAAGGTTCGTGCTTCCTTAAGCATTGGGTCAAGGTTTCTTTCTTCTATTCTCCATCTTTTCGATTTAGACTATCTTTCCCTCTTTCTTCCATTTGTTGTGTGTTCTTGAGACTTATTCTCTTTGGGTTCGCATCACCATGCTGATATTTGCGGGCTAATCTCACCATGTACACTTGCCGGTAACAAGTATTTTCTTCTAATTGTGGATAATTTCACTAGGTGGATGTGGGTGTTTGCATTGGCAGCAAAGAGTGATGCATTCCAGGCATTCAAGAAGTTCAAATTCCTGACAGAGAACAAGATTGAGTACAAGATCAGAATACTCCGGACAGATCGAGGCGACGAATTTCTATCCACAGAGTTTACTCAATTCTGTGAAAATGAAGGAATCGAGCGACACCTCACGGCTCCCTACACCCCTCAACAGAATGGTGTCGTGGAGCGCCGCAACCGCACCGTGATGGCCATGGCAAAATCTCTCCTCAAGAGTACAAATATGCCCGTAAGGTTCTGGGGAGAAGCGGTTAGGCATGCTGTCAATCTACTAAACCATCTCCCAACTAAGGCGCTAGGAGAACACACTCCATTTGAAGCCTGGATGGGGAGAAAGCCACAGCTTGCCCACTTGAGAGTGTTCGGTTGTGTTGCATATGTGAAAAACACAACCCCTCATCTAAAGAAACTTGATGACAGAAGCTCACCCATGGTATACTTGGGTGTCGAGGAAGGCTGCAAAGCTCATCGGTTGTTTGATCCAAGCCATGGCAAGCTACAAGTAAGTAGAGATGTCATATTTCAAGAAAATTCTGAATGTACATGGAGTGCAGGTGCTAACAATGAAGAAAACTTGCCGAGTTTTATGATGTTGGATCCTCTTTACTCCGACGAGGCGATTGTTGCAGCAGACATTGAGGCAGGGGCGGGAAATGTCATACCATCAGCAGCAGCCGTGGTACCCATGACAAGAGAGTCAAGACCATCTACACCATCATCGAACTCAAGTCCATCTACACCATCATCGAACTTGAGTCCATCTACACCATCATCGAACACCCATGCAACTACCTCGCCTCCGGTAACAAACATGCCCGATTCTTATGAAGGGCCAGTCCGCTATAGGACTCTTGCCGATATCTACGCCAAAACTGAGGAAGTAGTTGGTATTAATGAAGAAGAGGAAGAGCTGATGATGGTGGTGTCTGATAAGCCAACAAGTTATCAAGAAGCTGCAACTGAGGCTTGCTGGTACGAAGCAATGAAGGAAGAATTGAAATCTATTGAGATGAACAAGACCTGGACGCTAACTGAACTCCCATTAGGCCACAAACCTATCGGTCTAAAGTGGGTGTTCAAATTGAAGAAAGATTCAGATGGGAAAGTTGTTAAGCACAAAGCAAGATAAGTTGCTAAAGGCTATGTACAACGACAAGGCATCGACTTTGAAGAGGTGTTCGCACCTGTCGCTAAGCTTGATACAATTCGAGTCATTCTTGCACTTGCTGCAAATCGAAGCTGGGAGCTACACCATCTAGATGTGAAGACAGTATTTCTTAATGGAAAGTTGGAAGAAGAAATATATGTCAACCAACCAGAAGGGTTTGAGGTACAAAATCAGAAACATAAGGTGTACAAGTTATCCAAAGCCCTCTATGGACTGCGGCAGGCTCCACGAGCTTGGAACATACGGCTGAACAGGAGTTTGGAAGAGCTCAATTTCAAAAAATGTACTCAAGAACATGCAGTATATACAAGAGGTGAAGGAGAAGCAAGTATACTGGTTGGAGTGTATGTCGACGATCTCATCGTGACAGGAAGTAGCACAGAAAAAATCAACAAGTTCAAACAACAAATGATGGCAGAATTTGAGATGAGTGATTTGGGCATTCTCTCTTATTACTTAGGGATTGAAGTGGAGCAACAGAAGAGTTGAATTTTAATTAGACAATCAGCTTATGCCAAGAAGATTCTATCTCAGTTCAAAATGGCAGACTGCAATGCCACAAAACATCCAATGGAACCCAAGGCACAACTGCATAAAGACTTGGAAGGGACTCCAATTAACGCCACAGAGTATAGGCGCATCATTGGGTGTTTGAGATATTTATTACACACACGACCGGACCTATCATATTATGTCGGAATGGCGAGCAGATACATGGAGAGACCTACAATCATGCATCAAAAGGTGGTTAAACAGATTCTCAGGTATTTAAAAGGTACAATCTATTATGGACTTGTTTACATAAAGGGACCCCAGGAAGTTGATGTATTCGGCTACTCAGATAGTGATTTAGCCGGCGATCTTGATGGAAGGAAAGCACAAGTGGGATGGCTTTCTATTTTAATGAAAGCTTGGTGTCTTGGAATTCACAGAAGCAGAAGACAGTGGCGCTTTCATCTTGTGAGGCAGAGTACATGGCAGCCACAACTGCAGCCTGCCATGCCTTTTGGTTGAGGAGCCTTGCTAGTGAATTAACCGATGTAAAGCCAAAGCCGGTAACTGTGTTTGTTGACAACAAATCTGCTATAGCTCTCATGAAGAATCCAGTATTCCATGGATGAAGCAAGCACATAGATACAAGGTTTCATTTTATCAGAGAATGTGTTGAGAAAGGATAGATTGTGATTGAATTCATTAATACCAGAGAACA
>JAGFNQ010001332.1:216789-261124 GCA_024364735.1 Boesenbergia rotunda | reverse complement strand
GCGAAACTGAACAAAGAGTTCAGTCGACTACCCCTAGGGCAATCGACTGATAATTCGAATTTTCCAGATTCAGATTTATACGAGACCAGTCAACTGGTTCTGAACCAGTCGACTGGTACCTGAATTTTAGTTTTCCCAGTCCATTTTCAGAAATACGTAACTAATTCCACAAACCTCCAAAAAATTTGAAATTTTGTGGAGAGGTTTGTGGAGCCTATGTCTACTTGGGAAAAAATATGTTCTCAAACAAATTTACTCTGAATCCCAAGATTGCCACGAAATTCAAAACTACCCAAATTGTGTCATTGAAACTTATCCAAAAGTTCTAGTTTGACCTCTCTTTGATGTATCTTTCCCATTCCTAACCATAATACATTCCTAGTACTAAATTATATGGCATTTACATATTAAACACCCATTTCTACCCAATATAAATCCCATTTCCATCTTTTCCTCCATAAATCTCCTTTAGTGTGCCAATTCTCTAGGATTAAGACTCATCTTAGTCTTCTAAACCCTTTGGCACACCCCATAGTCCATCTAATCTCCTAAGAGAAATCTTCCTGAGATCCATTGACCATGGATCCCATTTTGACCTCTAAAGCTCTTCCTTTAGCTCTGAGCCCTAGTTACCTCCCAAGATAACTCATTCACAATTGCAAGACCACACCGATGTTCCTCCGGTGCTTTTTGGCCTTCAACTATCACTCTTTTGACTTTATATACTTTTTTCTTGATCAAATCCTTCTTTCCCCGTTTAAATGGCTTTTCCTTATTATTTTTGACCTTTTCTTTACCATAATCATAAGGCATCCTTGAATACGACTTTTTGCTATCATTTGACCTTCTAGGGTGATATCCTAGACCCAACCTATCATTTCTACCTTGTTGATGCTTTGGTATCACACTCAATCCCTTGGACCCTATAATGCGTCTATCTAGGTTCTTTTCTAATTTATCAAGTTTTGCTCTTAAAACTTGATTTTCCTTCTCTAAATTCCTAACCTTAGTATTACCATGTTCATTTTGATCATTCCTAGATCTACCTATTTTCTTATTCATGTGTCTCCCTTTCTTAGGGTTGATGCCTTGATCCTTAGGTCTAGAAACCCTAGATTTATCATGGAACATAGATTCTTTGGTATTTTGGTACGCAATAGTATTTTTATTTCTATCATGATACTTAAAGCCAAAAGTATGCATAGGCAAGCAATCATTATTATTTCTAGCATTCATAACCACATTTGAAGCATAAGTAAAGTTAGGGATTACCTCCCTTACCCTTGTAGCTCCTCCTTGACATGAGCTCCTTTTCTTCTCAACTTTTTCCCATCTTCTTACATGCTCCATCTGTTAGTGATATGAGAAAAATGTCCTAAGGCAATCGCCTTATGATTGTAATCATTTATTTTAATAAATGAATATTCACTATTTGAGTATACATGTTTATGTATTTGATTGAGATCTTAAACTCATTTACAGAATGTCCACAATACAATTCATAGCATGAGAGAATTTGTGATGAATTCACAACTAGTGATTATCTCTACATGTGCAATTCTGAAGTATTGAAATTGTCCCTAGTCGATGAATTGATAAATACGGACACTATCAATTCTGTTGAGACTAGCATGAGTTATTCTCTAATCAGCTGATTCTCACTGGCTGGTGACATTGGGATGTCCGGAGATAAACATGAATGCTAGTTAAGGGAACTAGTTCATTGGAGTGACTGGCTGTAAAACTTCATATGGTAGTCTACATATAGATATGTCAGTGAAGTTCTTATTGCAGCTTAAGTGCGATGTTCCTTTGACTTGCGGTGTTCAAGTCATCTTGGTCATGGAGACTTATACTTTGACATCTTAAGCAAGCATCTCCAAGGAGGTGTGGACCCAGGATGATTGGGTATAAGCCGAAGTGCCCGAAGATGTTTAAACAGCCTACAAAGGATTCACCACTCCTTGCGAGGAGATGTATACCCGAGGCGTATCGTCGAATTGTTACTCGAAGCCTCTGGCCAGAGAATGACATGTTCAGAGTATGAATCTCTTAAATACATAAGAGTAATTAGAATCCGTAGGACGAGAAAACGTTACTTGGGCTAGGTGTGACGTAGTCAGCCTAGTGGGGACTGACACACATAGACCATGTCCTGAACCAAGTGGGTATAAGATGGTGAAGGGAATGGGGCACGATTCATTATAGCTGTTGAAGGGTTTCAGAATTGTTTCTGAGGTCAACCGTTGATCTTTCGATTAATTGGGGATCATGATGTACTACTAGGTGCCACTCATGATCGTTCTATAATTGAACATAAATCGAAAGCCTATTTAGTCACACGCACTACGAGTAATCCGAGGGATTTAAAATGAGTTGAAAATTGGATTTTCCAATCAAGAGAGATTAGGTTTGGTTAAGCCAAACGATAAGTCGAATCTGAATTTTTCAGAGACGCATCGGAAGCGTAAAATGAAGACTTAATAGATGAATTAAATAAGTTTAATTCATTGGGGCGTGGCTTGGATGGGCCGGCCAAAGAGGGTCTCCATCCTCTTTGCTTGGTCGGCCACAACAAAGGGAGAGAACTAAGTTTTTGGTTCAATTTATAAAATAAACCAAGTGTGGTTTGTTTTATAAAATTATGGATGATATAAATTTTTTATATAATAAACCAAGGTTTGGTTTATTTTTCATGGAAATTAAAAGAACCATGGATTGGTTTATTTTATTTTATAAAATCAATCATGGATTGATTTACCATGATAAGAAAATTTATTCCATAAGAAAAAGGAGACTTGGTCGATTTTATCATGAATTAAAATATGATAAAACTTGGCATGATGGAATAAGTGTCTTTTTTGAGAGGCTTGATGGTTGAGAGGCCACTATATTAAGGACCCAAGACAAGGCTTGGAAGATAATCGAAGTATTCTTGCCTGGGCTCTCTCCCTCTCCTCCCTTCTTCCTCTTGGCCGGCCACAAGGTTCTTCTCCCTTCTTCTTGTCGTGAGCACAAGGAGAAACACCGAGGCGACGAAGTTCTTCCGTTGGGACGATCTTCCTCTCCAGCCATCATCACCTTGGGATTGGGCGCAAGTCATCTTCCTCCTTCTCGCCAGAATTGTGATTCCGGCCAACCTTGGTAGTGAGTTTTTCGATGTGATTACTTCTCTCTTGATTTTTCTTGTCGCGTTCTCGGAGAATCTAGTAGTTCTGGAGAACACGAAACTCGTGGCTTTGCGAAGTCATCCCGAAGATACTCGGCGTGGACACGAATAGAGGCGGAGCTTCCAAGGGACGCTTACGGTTGGATCTCGTCCCTTCCTTCGAGTTACGCGAGGTAATACGTAAATTAGTTTATGTTTCTACAAAATTATAAATATATGATCATGTCTACACAAGATAAAGTTGCATGCTTAGATGTGTGGTTAAATAATTTGAGAAATTATTTATGCTAAACCTTCCGCTGCACGTAATTAATTTTAAAATTGCGAACCTGCATCCATGTCAACATGCACCCGGTCCCAACACCATCTTCTTGAGCTCTCCTTTCCTTGGACATTGAGTGTGATAATGTCCTAGCTCCCCGCAAGTATAGCACCTAATGTCTTTTTTTTCTTTCTTTTCCCTACAACCCATGTTAGATTTAAAATGAATGGACCCAGGTTTAGGGTTTACCTCCCTTTTACCTAATGGACACACGTCCTTGTAGTGCACCTTCTTGTTGCATCCAAAACATATGATATGATCCTTTGATTTTGCTTTGGTGGAGGTTGGAGTTTTTTCTTGTTCCGGTATTGATGAGGGTCTCTCCTCCCCCGCAATTCTTGAAGTTGACACCTCTTCTTCTTCTCTTGATGAGGTAGATGATCTTTCACTTGATGAGGTTGACAATTCCTTTTCTTTTTCCCCCTCTTGGACCATTGAATTTATTTCTTTGGGCTCTTCTACTATTTGAGCTTGTATAGGGTTCTCATGACATTCTTCTATCTTTTTCCATAACACATATGCATTTCTATACTCACCTACACCACTCAAAATATTGTTAGGCAAAGTATTAATCAATATACCAATTACCTTCTCATTTGCCCTATATTGGGCTTGTTGCTCCTTGGTCCAATATCTAGGTCAGAGCTTTTTCCCATGCTTGTCTCTCGGAATCTCGAATGGTTCTTCTAGCACCACCATGCATTCCCAATCCATTCCAAGCCAAGTCTTCATTCTTGTCCTCCAATAGTCAACATCTTCATGATCAAATGGAAGTGGAGTGTTGATATCATCCCCCAACTTATCCTTCATCATTCTTCGCCTATAGCTTGTGCTCTTTTGGCGGTTATTCCAACAAGAGCAAACATTCGCTCTGATACCACTTGTTAGATCGTGTTCGGTAAACTAGAGGGGGGTGAATAGCATTTCTTCGATTTTCTTCCTACAACCGTTAGTGCGCAAGCGGAATATACAAAATAAAACTAAACTAAAACAAGGAAGAAACACACCGATGTACGTGGTTCGGAGATGATGCTCGTACTCCACGGCTGCCCGTAAGGTGGGCGATCCCTAATCCGTCGGTGGATGATTCCCCGGAGCACCTCCGGCCAGATCTCGTAGCTCCTTGTGGGTGGAGAAACCTCTCCACAACCTCTGGGCACTATCTGAGCAAAGAAGGCTACTAACAAGCTTTAACCAAGCAAGTTTCGCCAATGGTAAATAGCTTGAAACGAGTTCCTTTAAAGGGACCTCGAGCTGAAATGTGATCGTTGGCCAATCAATTGCCCCTGAGGCAGTCGACTGGTCCTCCCTGAATTCGAATTCTCATACTGACCTTTCGAATTCTGGCCACCCCAGTCGACTGCCCATGGGGAAGTCGACTGGTCCTTCCCTAAGCTTAGGCTTTCCCTTCCCGAGTACATTTCTCTCCGTACTCGAACCCTCCCAGCTTAGTTCCCGAGTACAAACACTCACACTCAGACCCTCATGACCTAGTCAACTCTTCAATCCACAGTCTCGATCTGTCGCCTTCACGCCCTCTTCATCTTCGGCTCCCGTCCCTCAGATGCTCATGCAAGCCCTCGGCTTGACTCCATGCCAACCTTCACGCATGCCTCGAAGTCTGTGTCCCTCGGCTCATCGTCTCTGCTCTGTCCATGCCCCTCGGATACGCACACAAGCCTCCAGCTTGCCTCCATGTCACCATTCACGTGAAGACATACAACCAAGCCTATGTGTACCTGCAAACCTACACACTCACATACACATATTAGTCCAACGTCAAACCCTAACTTAACCATATTGACACACACATCAAAACTCATGATCCTCCAGATCATACTTGGGTCGATTGCCCCAACACTTGTCTCTTTATGATTCATTCGATCTTTCATTTAACTCAATTAACTTTTCCCAAAGCTCTTTGGCGGATTTGAATGGTCCGACTTTGTTCAATTACTCCTTTGAAAGACCACATTGTAGAGTTGTTGTGACCTTTGCATTTGCTTGAGCCTTCTTCATGATCTCTTTTGTCTAATTCTTGGTTGTGAGAGGTTCTCCCCTCTCATCCCTTGGCATCTCAAAACCATCTACACACTAAACCAATTTTCAATATCATTCATCAAATAATACTCCATTCTATCATTCCAATAAGCAAAATCGTTGCCATCAAAGAACGGTGGTTGTGCGGTGCTATATCCCTCTTAAAACGTCATCTTGATGTTTCAGTTGACGGTGAGTTCTCCCAAAACAAACCTTTCTCTGATACCACTTGTTAGGACCTTTGTGTCTAGCTAGAGGGAGGGTGGATAGCTTCTCTTGGGTTTTGTCTACAAAATTGTTAGCCAAAGTACAAGAACAAGATAGAAAAAAACAATGATAATGAAAGCAATGCTAACTCCCTTGATTTACTTGGTCTCCACCTCTTTGAGGTGACTAATCCAAGGATCCACACCCACACAACCATGCTTTACTATGCTCTTCTCCTTTTCAATCAAGCATGAAGGTGGAGAAACCCTCACAAGATTATCTCTTCCTCTTTTGCAAGATAAGACTAAGAGTATGAGAAAGAGAGTAGGATTTAGATGCTTTGGACACTTAGAAGAGAATTTTTTAATCACAATTCGTAACTGTTGGTGCAAGTTGCATCAATGATGTTCTGCTTTAAAGTGTTTTAATGTTTGACAATACACTTAAGACAGTGATACATTGAACAGACAAAGGGGAGTTAGGAGAAGAGTAACCAAAGTGGAAGGAAGTCCTAGTAAACCTAGGCAATAAGTCCTAGTTTAGGGAATTGGGCACTAAGTCCTGATCGAGGATTGGGCACTAAGTCCTGGCAAAGGGCTGGGCACCGAAGACCTGCTCGGAAGGTGGGCACTAAGTCCTGGTTGAGGACTGGGCAAGAAGACCTGGCCGAGGGTTGAGCACCGAAGACCTGGTTCGGGGAATTGGGCACGAAGACATGGCCGAGAGTTGGGCACCTAAGTCCTGGACCTAGGGTTTGGGCATGGAGTCTTGGTCCAAGGGACTGAGCAACTTAGCTGAGCGATGACTAAGGACAAGAGTAGAGACGGGTCAGGGTTTGGGCATCTCGAGGTCCGGAAGTATCGAAAGCTAAGCAAAAGTCGACCCGAAGGACTGGGTGGCAACCGTCTCCTGAAGGAGTAGGTGAAAGGCGCGCTCTCGGGGGTGGGAACTTGCACTGGTTCGACCTAGGGTTTTGTGGAGATCTGAAGTCAGAACCAAGTCCTTAAGGTTAAGACTATATGTATATGGGCTTTGTGTTTGTGTATCTTGCAGGTACCAAGATTGGAAGATAAAGCAGGCGGCTGGAGGCCTTGAAGTAGGGCACCCCCATCAGTGGGGGCGCCCAAGCTAAAGAAGGAAAAAGCAAGTGTTGTGTGGTAAGCAGAATAGGCATCAAACGGGCCGCCCGGAGCGTCCGGGGCGCCCAGGTTCAAACCTGTATTTGCTGTTTCGAGTCCGAAACATAGATAAGCCTTCATGAGGGCGCCCGGGAGGTCCGGGGCACCCTGGTCAAAGGTTTTATCAGCTGCGGCGAGGTCGACGCGGGGATAAGGTTTGACCGAGTTTATCGGGGCGCCCTCGACGTCCAGGGCGCCCCCAGGAGTGCTATAGAAGGGGCTTCGACCCCTCTGCTTCAAACACAACTGCTACAAGTCATTCTGATCATTCTGACTGATGACAACACGCTAAAGACGAGGCTCTACAACCGGGAGGCTCTAGGAGGAAATGCGCGGCACTTCGGAGGTCCAGATCGACCGAGCTTCAACTTTGTTTTGTTCGGTTTGCATTTAATATTCTGTACTTAATTTGCTATACTTTTGATTGTACTGTTACACTGTAAGACGGGTTTTCTCCACCTCCGAAAATTCTGGAAAGTAGACCAATAGTGGACTCACGCCGAGTACATAGGCCTTGGACATACTGACCCTGGGGGGTTGGGAACCAAGTAAATAAATCCCGCTGTGTCCCTGTCTTGCTTTTATTTTTATTTACTGTTCCGCTGCACTAACGCTCTGAGTAAATTGAAAGTCTTACGATGTTTTCATGACAATATTTTCACGATCGATATTCACCCCGCCCCCCTCTATTGACGGCACCTACAGTAACCTCTTCATGCCCCAAAACTTCATCATAAATAGAGGAGAGAACTGTTAACAAAACAACTTAGCCCCGACACCAGTCGACTGCCCCCAAGACCAGTCGACTGGTGTCTAGCTAACGGTTGGATTTCGAATAGACGAGATGACTACTACACGATATTCGACTTTATAGAAAGATCAGTCAACTAGTTCCCTTACTAGCTGACTGTTATAGTTCACTCTCAGCAGTGCCAGTCGACTTCTTTCCTTGCCAGTCGACTACCTTGCTTTCAAGCTCACACTTCACCTCTCCGGAGTCCATCCTTCACGTATGCCTTGAAGCCCACTTCCTCGGCTTGCCCCTTGAAGTTCTCTTCCTTCGGCTCTCGTCCCTCAGATGCACACACAAGTCCACGGCTTGTCTCCATGTCATCCTTCGCGTATGCCTTTGAAGTCTACTTCCTCGGCTCACCCTTTGAAGTCCTCTTCCTTAGGCTCTCATCCCTCGGATGCTTCACTCCGTTATTCCTCATGTGTGGTTCACCAAGTCTTGCAAGACTCAAATACACACATCTAACCAACATGAAAATCTAACTTAATCATATTGACACACACATCAAAATCCATGATCTACTCGATCAAACATGGGTCGATTGCACTAACATATCCATCCCCCATTGGTCGAATGGTCACACTATAGTGGAGGTCCTCAGGAATGTGGTAGCGCAATGAAGTAGATTCTGATGCTTCTGACAATGGATATAAGCGGCTACAAGGCGAGCTGAGTCAACTTATAAGGTTATCCAGAAGTATCTCAGCAGGAGAACATTGCAAGACTGGGTCCAAGCCCCTGCATGATTTTCGCATATGCCCTCGTGAATTTCTCACATGACGTAGTCAACATCTATCGGTCCGAGATATTTACACAGAGGCCTAGAAAAGGAGCGCAGGTATAATAAGTCCGCAATTAGTGTGAATCGCGCTGCTCTCCTCTTCAACAGCCGAGCTTGATTCGGATCCTCTCGAGCTGATCCCATAGTTTTCCAAGCGGCGAGTATGGGATTTTCGAGCTTAGATGGAATCATCATCCGTGGAGTCGCTAGATATAATATTGACCATTCCTGATGGTCCCACCTTCTGTTTACCCTTGTCATCGTGTCTCGACATGGATCCATGCAGGGTGTGAGTTCGATGTCGCAGGATAGACCTCCATTTTGAGGTCGACCTCACTAATCGGTATAGGGTCGAGTTTTTTCTTTGTCCGAACTGCACTTCTGGGGGTAGGGTTCAGAGGAACTATAGTCTGTCGATTTCCATGTGGCTTTCCTCTTATCTCCGATAAGCATAGTTCTCACACATATTGATAGCAGTCGCGGGTGGAGTGGGTATTGGTCTGGTAGAAATCACAAAATTTCAGGTTGAGGCCCAGACTTTGAACCATGGCTCGGCGAGTTGACCATCTGAACTGCCTGCTCTCTGGGAGCCGTAAAATCTTGACTACGAGGAAGAGTTGGGTATTTTCTCTCGGTCATGGTTCTCGAGGGGGTTGGGGCAGACCCCTCCTTTCTCTTTGTGCTTTGGGGCTCCTCTACTTGGACGTATTTGAGGGTCCTAGCTTGTAGCTTGTCAAAATTAAGAGGAGACTTCTTAACCAGAGATTGAAAGAAATCTTCATCCACCAATCCTAGCGAGAAGTCACTGACCTGGACCTTGGGCATGATTGAATCGTTATAATTTTTTTCAACGGTTCCTTAGGCTTTTGTTTGAGGGCGAATAGATCATAAGGGGCCTTTTGATACCTCCGGCTAAGAGAGAAATGTTGTAAGAAGTGTAGGAATCTATAGGCAAAAATATATTAAAAAATCACTGCAGAAATAATAGATTCCACGAGCGATCCATGTGTAAGAAAACTCATACAAAGTTTGATCTATAAATTCCTATCTTATAGGTATACCTTTGGCGCGTGCCCTTCGCTTATCCCGCTTGTCCGAGGTATGCCGGATCTCTTGCACGTTAATGTGTTTGTGCCTCTATGTGTATCGACACGAACACGATCTCTCAAGCTTCAGAGAAGAATCACCTTTGTGGTGCTAGCCACAAGAGGAGATTCACAAAGCAAGAAGGAGAAGGATAAGAAGGGATTTCGGCCAAGGGAAGAAAAGGGAAGGAAATGACAAGTAGCTCATCCAAATGATAAAAAAAACTCTTTAATACTCATCTTATGAATATGAAGAGTTTTTGTCCCTTTATCTTCCCACCATTAAAGCCAATAAAGCCCCAATTAGAGCGCATGTTTCTCATGTGACTCTTCAACTTCTCTTCATCCAATGAAGAAAAATATTTCATCTTCCTCTATTATTAAATCATTAAATATTTTAATGAATTAATATCTCATTCAAATGTGTTTTAGTCTAATCTAAATGAGTTTAACTCAAATTAGATCTCAATCTCATAATCCAATTCGCTTCACTTGAGGCTAACTCAATTAATCCAATTTGGATCAAATCTTAGTTAAACTAAGATCAATTAATCTCCGAAGCATCGTGTCCTTAGTGTGTGGTCCAATAAGTTTTCATAATGTTGGCAATATGTCTAAACCACTTTAGACACATAAGCAATTAGTGACATCTAACAATGCATCATTGCTGATAGATCGACTGTCGTGCTAGAGGGGAGTTAATAGCACATTTTCGTTTACGTCTCTACAAGATTGTTAGCGCAGCAGAAACAATCATATGCAAAGCACAATACAAACAATGCTAACAACAGAAATTTACTTGGTATCCACCTCGGACGGGTGACTAATCCAAGAATCCGTCAGTGGATCAATCCCCAGATAACCTCCGGCTAACTCTGTCGCTTCTTGTGGGTGGAGAAACCTCAACACAACACTTCGGATGCTACCTGAGCACAAAAGACTACTAACTCACTTTACCCCAAGCGAGTTTCGTCAAGAGTCTCAGCCACCACGATGTCCTCTTTAAATAGGACTTGGGCTGAAACCCTCACTACCAGTCGACTGCCCCTAGGGCAGTCGACTGGTGCCACTGAAATTCGACCGTTGCACCCCAACGTTCGAATTCTCAGCCAACTCACCAGCCACCTACCAGTCGACTGCCCCTAGGGCAGTTGACTGGTCCCTGGCCAGAACCCTTCTATGAGTTCCATCAGTCGACTGCCCCCAGTGTTAGTATTATGAGAGAAGTGTCCTAAGGCAATCGCCTTATGATGTAATCATTTACTTTAATGAAAGAATATTCACTATTTGAGTATACACGTTCATGTATTTGATTGAGATCTTAAACTCATTTACTGAATGTCCACAATACAATGTAGGACCGGTGCCGTCGATAGAGGGGGGGGTGAATATCGACCGTTCGAAATCTTTCGGAAATCTTCATTCGTAAAACTATTCAGATCGTTAGTGCAGCGGAAAATAAAAAACAAAACGAACACAGGTACACAGCGGATTTTACTTGGTTCCCGACCCCCCAGGGTCAGTACATCCAAGGCCTATGCACGGGAACGCCCGCCCACTATTGGTCTCCTTCCCGGACTTTCCGGAGGCGGAGAAACCTGACTTACAGTGCAATATTACAAGCAATAATATAGAAATTTAAGTACAGTAATTAAAAAGCAAACCAACGAGACAAAGTCAGAAGCTCGGCCGATCTGGACCTCCAAAGTGCCGCGCACCTCCTCCTGGAGCCTCCTGGTCGTAGAGCCTCGTTTCTAGCGCGTTGTCGTCGGTCGAAATGATTAGAACAGTACTTGGAAGTCGTGTTAGAAGCAGAGGAGTCGAAGCCCCTTATATAGGCCTCCTGGGGGCGCCCCAGACGCTGGGGGCGCCCCGGAAGACTCGGTCAAACCTTATCCTTGCGCCTACCTCACTGCAGGGGATAAGATCTTTGACCAGGGCACCCCGGATGCTCTGGGCGCCCCCGTGGAGGCTTATCCTGTGTTCTGGCTTCGAAACAGCAAAACAGCTACGAATCCAGGCGCCCCGGACGCTCCGGGCGCCCCGGTTGACACTGTTTTGCCTGCTTTCACGTTTCCTGCTTCCTTAGAGCTGTCTGGGGGCGCCCCCCTTGCTGGGGGCGCCCTGGTTGCATGGGGGCGCCCCCCTTGCTGGGGGCGCCCCCCTTGCTGGGGGCGCCCCCCTTAAAGCCTGCACACCATGTATTTTAGCTAGTTTACCTTCTTTGTCTCTGGTTCTTGATACCTGCAAGATACACAAACACAAAGCATAGATACATATCATGTTAGCCTTAAGGACTTGGTTCGGACTTCGAATTTGCATGAAACCCTAGGTCGAACCGGCACGAGTTCCTATCCCCGAGAACTCGCCCTTCACCTACTCCTTTCAGGAGATGGTTACCACCCAGTCCTTCGGATGGACTTTTGCTTAGCCTCCGATTACTTCGGATCTCGAGACGCCCGAACCCCGACCCGTCTCTACTCCTGTCCTTAGTCATCGCTCAGCTAAGTTACTTAGTCCCTCGGACCAAGTCTTCATTCCCTAGCAGTCCTTCGCCAGGTGCCTAGCAGCCCTTCGCTAGGTCTTTGTTACCAAGCGGTCCTTCGCCTGGTGCCTAGCAGCCCTTCGCTAGGTCTTCTATGCCTAGTAGTCCTTCACTAGGTGCCTAGCAGCCCTTCGCTAGGTCTTAGGGTTACGATACCTAGCAGCCCTTCGCTAGGTGCCTAGCAGCCCTTCGCTAGGACTTGGGGTTTTGATACCTAGCAGCCCTTCGCTAGGTGCCCAGCAGCCCTTCGCTGGGACTTAGGGTTTCGATGCCTAGATTAACTAGGACTTTTCTTCAGCTTAGTTTACTTCACTCTTACTCCCCTTTGTCTGTTCAATATATCACTGACTTAAGTGTATTGTCAAACATTAAAACACTTAAAGAGGAATATCATTGATGCGACTTGCACCAACAATCTCCCCCTTTTTGATGTTTGACAATAACTTAAGTTAGATTGGTTTAAAGGGGCTAAATCACTATCCTTGGGAAAAAATGAAAAAAGTTTTGAAACTACATTTTTGATCTTCGGAAAAAAAAATTTCTAACTTAAGCACACATCTCTCCCCCTTTGTCATACATCAAAAATAAAATACTTGCACCAACATTAAAAACCTTTGGTTCTTTTTGAAGATACTTAGTGCAAAATTTTTGAAAGCATTGTATTTTGAATAATATATTGCAAAAATTATGTAATTTTTGAAAAATATAAGTACCTTTGAAAATATATTGAATTTTTGAATAATTAAGTACTTTTGGAAAATATAAATGTTATGCCTATTTTGCAAGTACTAATTGTTTTTCGAAAATAAGTGTTTTATGAAACATAATATTTTTCAAGGTCAAGTAAATATTAATAGAATTTTGAAAAAAGATGATAGTACTTTTGAAAGAATATTTGGCTTTGAAAGACATAAATACTTTTGAAAACATAATATTTGCGGCAATTTACCAAAGGGTGTACCCAAGAATACGTATTTACCAAACGGTGTACTATGGTTTCATTTTCACCAAAGGGCGCACTTAATAATAGTGAACTTCCTCTTATACCCCTCCTATTATCTACTGACTTTCTCCTTCTCTCTCTAAGTAACAAATTTTGAGATGTCTGCAGATACTTTTTCAGACTTTTATTTTAAAATAATATATTATTTAATCGGCGCTGAAAACGTTGTAAGATAAACATCAAAAAAATATTTCAGTTAACAAATATCTCATCCTCCAACGTGATTTAAAAATATAAATATATAATTTATATATTTGATTAATAGAAATTAATATATTAAATAATAATTAATATATATATAAAATATTTATAAATATATTAATAATATTTAATAAATATATTAATATCTCATCCCAGGCTCTTTATTAATAAATATATTAATAAATATATTTAAATATATTAATATATTAATAAATATACTAATATATAAAAAAAATTTGAAAAAAAACGTTGGCTGAAAATTAAAAAAAAAAAGAGCGTGTATTGATTTCAGGCACACGCTGGATTTAATGTTAACAAATTAACAAAATTCTTTATTTTGGATTGAGCCTCGGGGAGCCGTCCAATTTAATGTTAGTTGTTGTAATTTAATTTCCCATTTTGAATAAAATTGTCATTTTAATTTGGTTACGCCTCGGGGAGTGGACCAAATTGGATTTACGACAAATTTCTTTTCTTTGGGTATCTGAGCCTCGGGGAGCCACCCTTAGAAAATAATTTGTTGTAATTAATTAATCCATAAATAAAATATGTGATCAAATCTTGAAATTTAGGATAATTTCCTTATTTGATTTAAGAGGTGATGCTCTTACATATTGTTGTCTCCAAAATTAATTAGGAAAATGGTTTCCTATAGAGTTTTCTTAAATAAGATTTTCATGAAAATAATATATGGTTGAATTAAGGGAATCTGTCTCTTAATTTAATAAGATTTGGTTTAGAGAAATCAAAGTCTTAAACATATTATTTCTGAAATTGATTATGACAATTTAGGAAATTATTTCCCAAAACAATTCCTTGAATAAAGTATGAAATTAGATTTAGGAAATTCGGTTCTTAATTCAATTAATGAGACTTGATAAATTAAGTCACATACATACTTTATTAAGGAAATCGTTAGTACATGACATAATTATATGTCATGAATGTGCTTAGAAAAGAAAGGATGAGACCCAAAACCCCTTACAAAATATTAAGGCCAACACCTTCCATTAATTGGTTAGAACCGGAGTTTTGTTTCTCGTTTGGGTTGATGGACACATCCATGCCCGGCTTGAACCTCAACATGTTCAAACCATGGAATTAGTTTATGATTAATATAGTTGGAGTCAGAGGTCAATCCTTAGTTTTGGTTGTTGGACACATCCAAGCTTGACTAAACGGTTGAATGAGCTCAAACCATATTAAAACTATTTCTTGATTAATGGGTCAGCCTTAAGCTTGGAGCATCGATTTGTTGTGCCACAGCCAAGGTCGATGCAAAGAGAGGTGCAGTTGGGTGCTATGTATAATGTTGCATACTTGTTAATGAGTTAACAACCCAATGATTTATGCAAACATTCAATTAGTTGATAGCATAAAGTGATAGTTACATATATGTGAAATGTAATCGGTATAATTACCTACCTTCATAGCCAAGAATAACTTGATGGCCACAGCCATGGTTGTTCTTATCTATGGTTGGATATCAACCTATTTGGAGATGTTCCTACGATCTCCCGAATTGATAAAAAGGGTTATTCAATTCAAAAAATAAATAGGATTTAATTAATGTATGTTGATGCATTCTTTATCATTCTTCTCACATAAGCTCAATTTGTATTTCTAGGATAATCACTCGATCATGTCTTTTCTGAATTTACGTTCCATTTTGGACACCAATAAACTGACTGGGCCAAACTTCATGGACTGGCTTCGAAACCTGAGGATAGTCCTCAAGCCAGAGAAGCTTGCTTATGTCCTTGAAGATCAACTTCCCAACCGTCCTCCAGAAAATGCAACTCCAGACCAGTTAGTGGCCTATCAGAAACATTTGATCGATTCTGAACTTGCGAGTTGCATCATGCTAGCCGCTATGGTACCTGAGCTGCAAAAGCAGCATGAGCATATGGATGCTTATACCATCATCTTCCATCTTCATGAGTTATTTGACGAGCAGGCGAGATCCGAAAGGTTCGAGGTCTCCAGACTCCTCTTCACCTCTAAGATGCAGGAAGGCACTTCTGTCTCACAGTTTGTGTTGAAGATGTTGGGGTACATTGAGTGACTGGGCACACTCGGTTTTGCAATGGATCGTGAACTAAGTATTGACTTAATTCTTCATTGTTTACCCAAAAGTTATTCACAATTTGTGATGAACTATCGGATGAACAAGCTGGAGACTACCATTCCTGAGTTGCTCAACCTGCTGAAGACTATAGAGCCTTCTGTAAAGCAGGATAAGAAGACGGTACTGTTAGTTGGTTCCTCAAAGAAAGATTCTAAGAGGAAGGCCAAAGAACAGAATAAAGGAAAGAAGAAAAAGGCCAAAAAGACTGAAAAGCCAAGGAACTTGCCATCACTGTGGCAAGGAGGGTCACTGGCGAAGAAACTGCAAGGTTTATCTTGAGTCCTTGAAGAAGAAGGCATCCGATTCCCCATCCTCTTCAGGTATCTTCATTATTGAATGTCACTCTATTTCCTCAAACACCTGGGTACTTGATACTGCGTGTAGCTCACATATATGTAATAACATACATGGGCT
This sequence comes from Boesenbergia rotunda, assembly GCA_024364735.1. Classification (NCBI taxonomy): domain Eukaryota; kingdom Viridiplantae; phylum Streptophyta; class Magnoliopsida; order Zingiberales; family Zingiberaceae; genus Boesenbergia; species Boesenbergia rotunda. The sequence continues at coordinate 245,258 of JAGFNQ010001332.1, read as the reverse complement.
AAGGAATAGAAGAAGACTCGTCAATGGAGAAGCGAATTTGCGAGTTGGAAATGGAGCAAAGATTGCTGCTGTTGTCATCGCAACATATTTGCTAATGGTCCCTACTGGACGTGTCTTAGAATTGGATAATTGTTATTTTATTCCTTCGTTAATAAAGAACATTGTATCTATTTCATGTTTGAATGAAAAGGGTTATCATTTAACTTTTAGTAACAATTGTTGTTACATAACTTTAAATGGTGTTCTTTATGGAACCCGAACTTTGTGCAATGGTATCTACACGTTAGATTTATCCAGTGACGTTTTCAATATCGAAGTTAGCAACAAACGTGCTCGAATAGATAATCGAATAGACTCCTATACGTGGCATTGCCGTCTTGGCCATATAAGTAAGAAACGCATGACCAAATTACACCGATGTGGAATTCTGGAATCATTTGAACCCGGTTCATTTGATACATGCAAATCATGCTTAAAAGGAAAGATGGCCAAATTACCCTTTTCCGGAAAAGGTAATCCAGTGGGAGAATTGCTTGGTCTAATACATACTGATGTATGTGGACCAATGTCAACTCTTGCACAAGGAGGCTATAGCTACTTCATCACCTTTATCGATGATCACTCACGATTCGGGTATGTGTTCTTGATGAAACACAAATCTGAAGCTTTATAGAAATTCAAAGAGTTCAGAAATGAAGTAGAGAAATAGCTTGGCAAAAGTATTAAGATACTTCGATCCGATCGGGGTAGTTAATACTTGAGTCAAGAGTTTCAAGATTATCTTAGGGACAATGGGATATTGTCTCAATGAACTCCGCCGTATACACCACAGCATAATGGTGTATCTGAGAGGCGTAATCGAACCTTGATGGACATGGTTAGATCTATGATGAATCATGCAACTTTTCCAAAATCCTTTTGGGGCTATGCACTTAAGACAGCTGTTTACTTGCTAAATAGAGTCCCGAGCAAGGTAGTCTCTACTACTCTATATGAGACGTGGAATAGTAAGAAACCTCACTTAACTCACCTTAAGATATGGGGTTGTCCTGCTTATGTGAAGTGGACTGTATCAGACAAATTGGATGCTAAGTCTGATAAATGTCTATTTATTGGATACCCTAAGGAAACAAAGGGTTACCAATTCTATCATCCCTTGGAACAAAAGGTGTTTGTTTCAAGGCATGCTGTATTTCTAGAAAAAGAATTTCTTTTACAAGAAAATAGTGGGAGTGGCATTGAACTTGATGAAGTTCAAGAAACTCCAATAGACATTACAGAGACACCTAGTCTAGACCCACAACCAATAACTCATAATGATGAGCTATCAGTTGAACCTAAAACAACACCACCTCTTCGTAGGTCTGATAGGACACGCAATATTCCAGAGAGATACGGATTTCTCATAAGTGAATCGAACGACGTGTTACTCATAAGCGATGACGAACCTATCAGTTATGAAGATGTTCTGAAAAGTTCAGAAAGGGACAAATGGCTTGAAGCCATAAAGTCGGAAATGGATTCCATGTACGAAAATCAAGTATGGGACTTGGTTAACCCACCTGAAGGATTAAGCCCATAGGGTGCATGTGGGTTTTCAAGAAGAAAACCGACATGGAAGGTAATGTTGTTACCTTTAAGGCTAGATTAGTGGCAAAAGGATATCGTCAGAAACAAGGAATTGATTATGACGAAACCTATTCGCCAGTAGCTATGCTAAATCCATTCGGATGCTCCTGGCCATAGCAGCTCATTATGATTATGAGATATGGCAAATGGATGTGAAAACAGCTTTCCTTAATGGAAACCTGCTTGAGGATGTATACATGATACAACCTGAAGGTTTCACATCGGTTGATAAAACCAAAATATGCAAGCATCCAGGAGCTGGAACATCCATTTTGATGAGACAATCAAAGAGTTTGATTTCTCACAAAATCCAGACGAACCTTGTGTGTACAAGAAGGTTAGTGGGAGTGCAGTCGTATTCCTAGTATTATATGTCGATGACATATTTCTTATAGGAAATGATATATCAGTCTTGCAGTCAGTTAAAATTTGGTTGTCCAAAACTTTCTCCATGAAAGACCTGGGAGAAGCAATCTATATCCTTGGGATTAGAATCTATAGAGATAGATCAAAATGGTTGCTTGGTCTTTCGCAGTCTACATATATAGACCGAGTGCTAAAAAGCTTTAGCATGTCAGAATCCAAGAAAGGTTACCTTCCCATCAGGCATGGGATCAACTTTTCAAAGTCTATGTGTCCGCGCATAGAAGACGAGAGGATTTGCATGAATAAGATTCCTTATGCATCCGCGATAGGATCTATCATGTATGCTATGTTATGTACTAGGCCCGATGTATCGTATGCTCTGAGCATCACGAGCAGATACCAGTCTGATCCAGGAATGGATCATTGGGCGGCTGTCAAGACAATCCTTAAGTACTTAAGAAGAACTAAGGATGTGTTCCTAATATATGGAGAAGGAGATATGATAATACGTGGGTATACAAATGCTAGTTTCCAGACAGATAAGGATGACTCCAAATCTAAGTCTGGATACGTATTTACTTTGAATGGAGGTGCAATAAGTTGGAAGAGTTCCAAGCAAGACACTGTAGCGGATTCTACCACGGAAGCGGAATATATAGCGGCTTCGGAAGCAGCAAAAGAAGTAGTCTGGATCAAGAAGTTTGTCTCGGAACTTGCTGTGGTTCCAACCATTGATGATGCAATACCGGTTTACTGCGACAACAATGGAGCTATTGCACAAGCAAAGGAACCAAGGTCTCATCAGCGATCCAAACACGTGCTTCGCCGCTATCATCTGATCAGAGAGATTATAAGTAGGAATGATATACAAATTGAGAAAATTTCCACTGAAAGGAATTTAGCGGATCCTTTAACTAAGGCCTTGCCTCAGAGCAAGTTTGAGGGTCATGTTAGAGCCTGTGGTATTGGATACCATAGCGATTGGCATTAGGCCAAGTGGGAGTTTGTTAGTATTATGAGAGAAGTGTCCTAAGGCAATCGCCTTATGATTGTAATCATTTACTTTAATGAAAGAATATTCAGTATTTGAGTATACACGTTCATGTATTTGATTGAGATCTTAAACTCATTTACTGAATGTCCGCAATACAATTCATAGCATGAGAGAATTTGTGATGAATTCACAACTAGTGATTATCTCTACATGTGCAATTCTGAAGTATTGAAATTGTCCCTAGTCGATGAATTGATAAATATGGACACTGTCAATTCTGTTGAGACTAGCATGGGTTATTCTCTAATCAACTGATTCTCACTGGCTGGTGACATTGGGATGTCCGGAGATAAACATGGATGCTAGTTAAGGAAACTAGTTCATTGGAGTGACTAGCCGTAAAATTTCATATGGTAATCTACATATAGATATGTCAATGAAAGTTCTTACTGCAGCTTAAGTGCAATGTTCCATTGACTTGGGGTGTTCAAGTCATCTTGGTCACGGAGACTTATACTTTGACATCTTAAGCAAGCATCTCTAAGGAGGTGTGGACCTAGGATGGTTGGGTATAAGCCGAAGTGCCCGAAGATGTTTGAACAGCCTACAAAGGATTCACCACTCCTTGCGAGGAGATATATACCCAAGGCCTATCGTCGGATTGTTACTCGAAGCCTTTGGCCAGAGCATAACATGTTCCGAGTATGAATCTCTAGGAAACATGAGAGTAATTAGAATCCGTTGGACGAGAAAGACATTACTTGGGCTAGGTGTGACGTAGTCAGCCTAGAGGGGACTGACACACATAGACCGTGTCCTGAACCAAGTGGGTATAAGATGGTGAAGGGAATGGGGCATAACTCATTATAGCTGCTGAAGGGTTTCAGAATTATTTCTGAGGTCAACCGTTGATCTTTCGATTAATTGGGGATCATGATGTACTACTAGGTGTCACTCATGATCGTTCTATAATTGGTTAATTATAGACGGCCAACATAAATCGAAAGCCAATTTAGTCACACGCACTACGAGTAATTCGAGGGATTTAAAACGAGTTGAAAATTATATTTTCTGATCAAGAGAAATAAGTCGAATCTGAATTTATCAGAGGCGCACCGGAAGCTTAAAATGGCTAAGTCTTTTGAAGGCTTATTGGACGAATTAAATGAGTTTAATTCGCAAGAAGACGGCTTGGTTTGGCTGGCCAAAGAGGGTCCCCACCCTCTTTGGTTTGGCCGGCCACAATGAGGAGGGAAACCAAATTATTTGGTTTAAATTATAAAATAAATCAAACGCGATTTGTTTTATAAAATTATGGATAAAGAAATTTATATAAAGAAATTTATATAAAGAAATTTATATAAAGAGATTTATTTTCATGGAAAATAAAATAAACCATGGATTGATTTATTTTATTTATAAAATCAATTATGAATTGATTTTTCCATGATAAGAAAAATTTATATAATAAATTTCTTGTGAAAATTTATTCCATAATAAAAGGGGAGATGTGTTTGTTTTATTATAAATTTAGTTATAATAAAACTTGGCATAACAGAATAATTCATAGGAAAATTTATAAGATAAATTTCTTATGAAAATTTATTCCGTTAGAAGGGAGACTTGGCGAAGGAGAGGCTACTATATAAAGGAACCAAGGCAAGGCTTGAATTCCAATCAAGAGATTAAGAAGCAAGCCCTCTCTCTCTCCTTCTCTCCCTCTACCTCCTCTAGGGCCGGCGCCCTCTACCTCCTCTAGGGTCGGCGCCCTCTCCCTCCTCTAGGGACGGCGCCCCTTCTAGTTGCCGTGAGCCACATCCACCAAGAAGGTGCCGAAGAAGAAGAAGAAGCGGGTCGCAACTCCTTCCTTCCCCGGAATCTTGATTCCGTTACTTGGTGGTTAGTTTCCATCTCTCGCTCTTGATATTCTTGTCGTGCCTTTAGAGAATCTAGTAGTTCGTGTCGGCACGAAACTCGTGGCTTTGCGAAGTCATCCCGAAGAGAACTCGGCGTGGACGTGAATAGAAGCGGAGCTTCCAAGGGACGCTACGGTTGGATCTCGTCCCTTTCTACGAGTTACGCGAGGTATTAAGTAAATTAGTTTACTTTCTGCAAAATTTTAAATGTATGATCATGTCTCCACAACTTAAGGTTACATGCTAGATACGTGATTAAAATAATTTAAGAAATTATTTATCCTAAACCTTCCGCTGCACGTAATTAAATTTTAAAATTACGAACCCGTATCCATGTCAACATGCACCCGGTCCCAACACCCAGGCCAGTCGACTGGTCTACTCACCCACCTAAGGTTACCCTTTCTCAGTACATTTCACTCCGCTCAAACCCTAGGATTTCCCGAGTACAATCACACAACACTCGTATCCTCACGACTCGACTGAATCCTCATCCGCAACCTCGACTATTGCCTTCGCGCCCTTTCATCTTCGGCTCCCGTCCCTCGGATGCATGCAAGCCTCCAGCTTGCCTCCATGTCATCCTTCACGCATGCCTCGAAGTCCGTGTCCATCAGCTCATCGTCCCTGCTCTCCAAGGTCTCTCAGGTGCACACACAAGCCCGCGGCTTGTCTCCATGCCACCCTTCACCGTACCGAGGCCGTCTAATCAAGTCCATATGTGTAACCTGTATAACCTGCACACTCAACATACACATATGAGATAACAAGGGTAAACCTAACTTAAACACTTTGCCCAAACATCAAAACACTTGGTCATTCCGGACCACAGATTGTCTCAATAATCTCCCCCTTTTTGATGTTTGGCAATACGTTTAAGTTAGGGAAACAAGATAGTAGTCAATAGCAAAAATCATGCTAAACAAATGCATATGCAATGAAACCATGCTAAACAAATGCATATGCAATGCATACATGGATCCTATCCCAAGGCATCCTACACCTAACCCTCCAAGTTAGGAATTTTTTATACACCTAGCCCTCCAAGCTAGGACTTTTCACACCTAACCCTCCAAGTTAGGACTTTTTCAACACGGGCTATTTTAAAGTTTTTCCAAAGCTCCCCCTACATTGGACTTACAAAGGCTTTTTAAAAACCTCTCCAAGGTTCCCCTTACGCCAAGGAAGGAGCAACCATGCTCCCCCTTTATCTTAGCTCCCCCTAAACCTAGGGTTTCTAGTAGAGGTGTGTTTGGTTTCCCAACTTAAACCCAACACTTCTCCCCCTTTGCCTAACATCAAAAAGAACCCAACAATATCCCAATTATCGGTTCTTTTAATCCCCAATGACCATAAACAATGTGTACTAGCCCCCCATACACTTGTTTTGCATCATTTGAATACATACCCAGCTGCTGATATAAAAATCAACCCTGACCAGTCGACTGCCACCCAGGGCAGTCGACTGATAGGCTGAAAATTAGAATTTCAGCATTTCTGACGAAATTCAGAAATGCGCCAGAAATTTCACAAATCTCCAAAAATTCCTAAATTTTTTGGAGACATTTGTGGTACCCATACCTACTTGGGAAAAATACATTCTAAAATGTATCTATCACCATTCCCAAGTTTGACATAAATCCCAAAACTAGCTAAAAACTTCAATCAAACCTTGCCCTAAAGTCCTAGTTTTAGTTTTCTCTTGATGTTTTTGCCCATGCCAACCCACAATGCATCCCTAGCATTGATTTACATGGAAATTACACACCAAAAACTAATTTTCATACAATATGACCCCAATGTCATATTTCCATGCATGAAACTCAAAAACACCGTGCCAAAACCCAAGAATTGAGACTCAAGTCCGTCTCCAATTCCTTTGGCACACTCCATGGTCCATCTAGACCTCTAGAAGGAACCCTCCAACGATCTATTCACCATATATCTCAAAGGCTCCTAGAGCTCCCCCTTGAGCTCTTTGCCTTAGCCACCTCCCTAGATAACTCAACCATCACTAGGCCACATCGGTGTTCCACTGGTGACTCTTGGCCTACAAATTTGACACTCTTAACCTTAGACACCTCGTCTTTTGTTAAGTCCTTCTTTTTCCCTTTAAATGGCATCCACTTGCCATTTTTGGACTCCCCCTTCTTGCCATAATCATATGCTATCCTAGCATATCTCTTTCCCTTGGCATGGGAGACCTTAGATCGGTATCCTAGACCCGATCTATCATTGGTGCGGTTTAGGCCACCCAACACCATATCCAAACCTTTAGATCCAACCGTGAATCTCTCTAGGATTTTCTCTAATTTATCAATCCTTGCCATCAAGGCTTGATTTTTCCTTTCTAGACCTTTAACCTTAGAGTCCATAGGTCCACTTTGAACATTCCTAGACCTACCCTCCTTTCTAGGCACATTCGTTCCCTTCTTAGGATTAGTGCCTTGATTCTTAGGTACAAAGGTCCTAGATTTACCTTGATGCATGCTTTTCTTAGGGTGTTGATCTACCTTGTTACTCCTATTCCTATCATTGTATTTAAAACCAAAATTATGTCTAGGCAAACAATCATTTATATTCCTAGCATTCATGGAAGAGCTTTGAACATAAGTAAAATTAGGGATTACCTCCCTTACCCTTGTAGCTCCCTCTTGATGTGAGCTCCTCTTTTTCTTTTCTTCTCTCTCCCATTTCCTTAGATGCTCCATCTTCTTGAGCTCTTTACTCCTTGGGCACTTTGTATGGTAGTGTCCTAGCTCTCCGCATGTGAAACACCTGATTTTCTTTCTTTTCTCCTTTTGAGCATCCTCATTCCGACAACCCATATTAGAATTTAAATGAATAGATTTGGGCTTAGGAATTACCTCCTTTTTACCTAGTGGGCACTTATCCTTGTAGTGCCCCTTTTTGTTGCAACCAAAGCATGTGATGTGCTCTTTTGATTTGACTTTGGTGAAGGTGGAAGCTTTCTCTTGCTCTTGTATAGTTGAAGGTCTCTCTTCCCCTCTTGATGAGGTGAATGGCTCCTCACTCGAGTTTTCAACTTCACTTGATGAACTTGATACTTCTCCTTCATTTTGGTCTTCTAGGACCCTTGAACTTACTTCTTCAAATTCTTCCACTAGTTGAGCTTGTGTAGGGTTCTTGTGAAGTTCTTCTAGTTTGCTCCATAACTCATAAGCACTTTTATATACTCCTACACAACTCAACACATTTTTAGGCAACATATCAATCAAAATATTGATTACCTTTTCGTTTGCCCTAGATTGCTCTCGTTGTTCATCTGTCCAATATCTAGGCCGAAGCCTCTTACCGTGCTTGTCTCTCAGAATTTCAAAGGGGTATTCAATGGTCATTCTACACTCCCAATCCTATTGGATCGAGAAACACGATAGAGGAGGGGGTGAATATCGTGAAAATCTTTTTGGATAAGAAAGAGAAAATGCAGCGGAATTAAAACACACAAAGAACATAAGTATTTTTATTTGGTTCGAAGTCGCGGTCGGCTCCTATTCCAAGGCCCATGGTCCTTGACTGTTTACTGCAAGCAATTCTATATTCGTGCAAGGGTTTACAGATTTAATACAAGAATAGTGCAGTACGTAAATGAATTACACTTTTCGTTACCGACGCCTTGATGTGGAACCTACTTCGGAACAGAGGGTCGTCGTCGGCACTAGAATGTCGAGCACGGAGTTTACCGGAGCAGAGCGCTTGAACGAAAAGCTTGGAGGCGTTGGAAAAAGTGATGTTGAAGCCTTAGGGGTCGAGCCCCTTTTATAGTGCTCCTGGGGGCGCCTGGGAAGTCGGGGGCGCCTGACACGTGCCTTCGGATCCGAGAACCTCTATCCAAAGCTTGGTCAACGCTTATCCCCTTCGAATCGACTCTGGAGCTGATTGGGGGCGCCCGGGACCTCTCGGGTGCCCAGCTTGACTGAGTCCGCTGGCTTCGTGGTTGATTTTGCTTCGACTCATCTTTGGCTTCGCCAGGTCTTAGGGTTTCGATGCCTAGCAGCCCTTCACTAGGTGCCCAGCTGCCCTTCGCCAGGACTTCTTTCTGCACACTCAGTGAACACATTAGACCAAAAATAACATCTTAACTCTTGAACCCTTTGCCATTATCAAAACCCAGGTTTGACTTAGGTGCTGCCTGCACCAACAATCTCCCCCTTTTTGATTTATGGCAACCCGATTCAAAAAGTTAAGTTAAACAAAAAGCAGGTAAGTAACATAGATTTTATTTCCTCCCCCTGGAAGAAATCTCCCCCTAAGTTTTTCAAAAACCCGTGGGGTTTTCGAAAAAATTTCTAAGTCTTAACGTGAAGTGTTTTTCAAGTTTTCAACACTTATAAAATTTTCAAGAAAATGTTTTTATGTTAGAAAAGCATTTTCAAAATATTTTGAGTTGGAAACTTTTCAGGTGAATTTGAACTTTACACTTAGAAAATTTTCGACCAACCAAAGATTTTGAATGAGTACTTGGAATGAATCTTTGAAAGCTAGTGATTTTGAAAGTATAAGTACTTAGAGATTTTTTCTAACAGTTTAAGAAAGCAATTCAAGTACTTAGAAAATTTTCAACAGTTTAAGAAAGCAGTTTAAGTACTTAGAAAATTTTCAACAGTTTAAGTACTTAGAAAATTTTCAACAGTTTAAGAAAGTAGTTTAAGTACTTAGAAAATTTTCAACACTAGAAAATTTTCAACAGTAGTTTAAGTACTAAGAAAATTTTCAACAGTTTAAGAAAGTAGTTTAAGTACTTAGAAAATTTTTAACACACTGAATTTATGACTTAGAAAAATTTCAGAAAATTTTCCAGGATAAGTGCTTAGAATAATTTTTGAAAGCAAGTAAAATTGATTTTCAAAATGAACTTAAGTAGTTAAAGATCTTTACTTTTTGAAAAACAGGAGATAAAAGTTTTTTGAAAAAGGATTTAATTTCTGAAAAAAAAATTAAGATTTTTTTTAAAACAGGAGTCTTATCTCTCCACCTTAGCCATATATAAAAAAAAATATAGCAAAAAAAATAGCATTGAAATTGAGTAATCAAGGTAAAATGTTGTACTGAACCAATTCTAAATTTAAACTGGACCAAATCAATTTGAATTTCTGCTTTCGGATCCTGTCTAACTCAATTTGCTACTTACTAACTGTTATAAACAGTAGCTTTCGCTAGGGTTAGTCAAGTTAAGTGATCTGATCATGTTAGATTTTCTAAGCTTGACACTTATCATGATTACTGTTTAGTTGGTATTTAGTGCCCCAATTACTGCAGATGCACTGACTTAAAGCATCTTGAATTAAGGCAAAGACCTAAGCATCTCAACCCATTCTAGGTTATCAATCAAAAGTACCCTAAGGTGCTTGTGAGATGCTGGCTTCTAGATCTATAGGTGCATGCAGTTCTAGGGTTAGGGCCTAGGCTACGTCCATTTTGTGAAAAAACCCTAGTTTTGAAGGGGGTAATTTTATTAAAAACTAAATTGGAAAAATCATTTTGAATAACAAAATAAGATAAAGAATTGATTTTGCAGAAAATAAAACATTTTTTTTAAAAAAAACATAGAGCAGTCCTATTCTACCAAGCATAATCCTAACATAGTAACTGATAAAAAATCAGATAATTAAGACGGCAACTAGCAACTAAATAAGTCAATTGGTCAAAGCGAGGACCAGCACAGTCAGACCACAGTCAAATACATGTCAACCGTACTGAGTAGAGGTAGTCAAAGAGTCACTAGTACAGCTGAAGTCATCTGAAGTCTAAGAGGAGGGGCTCGGAGGGAAGAATGGACTGGGCTGCCAGTTTTGGAACCAAGACATCATCTCGTCATGTCAGGCCTGATTTTCCTCATGCTCAGCTCGGAGAGCATTCATGTACTCAGTGTGGTGTGCATCTCTCGTCTGGCGATCGGCTAGAATAGCTTCCATGTGCTCGTTATGGTAAGCTCGGTTTACATCATGCTCTGCCTGAATCGCGTCGACTATCTCGATGTATTGGGCTTCCTCTTCCTCTCGAAGGCTATGAATCTCTGTCTCAAGTCATGTCACTCTCTCGTCTAGCGTCGGCGGTGGGGGCTCGTCCATCTGCTCTCGGATCTCGGCAGCGAGATCTGCGACATCGACCTCTACCTCCTCATCAGAATCGATCTGGACTCCGGCTCGCTGACATCTCCATGATAAAACCCCGGTACCCGAGACATCTATGCCTGCTAAGGAAAAGTTTCTATACTCAATCTCGTCAAACTCAGTCATTGAGGTCATCTCTCCGTTGGTAATGTCGCGACCATGATGATGAAGAAGAGAGGTGATGATGTGGCAATAAGGAGTGTGTACCCGACCCTGGGTAGCAACACTGGACGCATGTAGAATGGTGTGGTATATGTGAAGTCCAATGTCTATATCTAAGTAATAGATCAATGCATATAGCAGGAAGGTATGGAATGGTCGCATGGTCGCGACATCCCTGGTGGTCATGGGAAGAATGCAATGGACCAATACTCTATAAAGAGTGTAGTCCTGGACTTGTAGATCTACTGATTGAAACCGACTAACTAGGGGGTTCCGGGCATTTCTATAGAAGTATGAATAGAGGGTATCCAGAACGATATGGGAGTAGGGAGGAGCAAAGGGAGGATCCCTAGGAGGGTAACAGCAGAAGGTGGACTGGGAAGATCGCAGTCCAAGAAATCTATTAAACAACATAGGCGTGACAGTCAAGGGCATTCCTTGTACAGTGGTGATATAGCTAAGATCATCTTGTCTTACTAAGTTCTTATAAAATTTTGCACATAGGGTCGTATTTATAGGATGAGTGCAGAAAACAAGTCGATCAAGTTGGTAGAAATTGATTACGTCCATAGCCAATGGACAAGATTGAGTGAAAAACTGCCTATTCAAGAAGCTTGTCTTGATAGGTTTATAGGTTGTCCTAGCAAACTTATTCATTAGTTCTAGGGTTTGAAACCTAGGGTCAGGGCTAGGCTCGGGCCCGGGGTTGGGTTGAATAGTACGGCATTTTCTAACATAATAAGGAATATGCATTTAGCGAAATAATTAAGGAAATAATTAAAAATGCAAAAAAAAAATTGATACCGGGTAGTCATCCGGGGAGGCATGGTTGAAGTCGAGCGTTTGAGGGCACGAGAGAGTCGTTCGAGCGCCTTAGGAGTAGAAGAGTTAGAGAAGAAGTTCGTTTTTGGTGTGGCAAATAAAGGCGGTTTCGGTGGCCTTTTATAGAGCTTGGTCGGGCGCCCGGGAAGGGTCGGGCGCCTGGGCCAGACGTATGCTGCCAAAGGCAGCTTTCTTGGTGCTAATGCTATCCTTGGGGAGCCCGTGAGGACCCGGGCGCCTGGGGTCAACTCCTATGTGTGGTAGCTTTTGCTGCCTTTGATTGACTTTAGGTAGTAGGCGCCTGATGTGTCACAAGCGCCTAGCTTAGCTAGGCATTGACAGCTTTTGCTGTCTTGATCGAAGAGAAAAGGGAGGTGGGGCGCCCGAGGGGTCACGGGCACCCGGTTTGACTGTTGTTTGACCATTGACTAGTTTGACTATTTGACCAGGTTTGACTGTTTGACCTGGTTTGACTCTAATGACCAACCAACAATCAAGACAATTCTGTTGGATCGAGAGAAACGATAGAGGGGGGGTGAATAACGTTAAACGTTCGGATTAAAGTTAGAGCAATTACGCAGCAGAAATTTAAATCAAACACACGCAAACACCGAGTTTTTTACTTGGTTTGGAGTCGCGGTCGGCTCCTACTCCAAGGCCCACAGTCGTTGACCATTTACTATGGGCAATTCTATATTTGCGCAAAACCGTTTACAGAGAGATATTACAAAAGCAGTATAGTAAACTTAAAAACAACTCTTCGTTATCGACGTCCAGTGTAGATTGAATTTTCGGAGCGGAGGGACATCGTCGGTGCTTGTATCTCGAGTTGGGAGGTTTCCGGAGCAGAGCGCGGGAGCAGAAGAGCGTAAAAGCGTTGAAAGAATTGTTATTCGAAGCCTTGGGGTCGAGGGCCTATTTATAGCCCCTAGGGGCGCCCGGAACGTCAGAGGTGCCCCCCCACATGTTGGCCGATCTGAGTTCCACTCGGTCAGCTCTGATCCCTTCAAACTCGGGATCAGATCTTGACGGGGGTGCCGGGGACGCTGGGGGCGCCCGGGTTGACCGGGTCAACTCTTATCCCCTGGCTTCACTGGCTTCTGCTTCGTTGGCTTGCACTGGGGGCGCCCGGGAGCATGGGGGGCGCCTGGGAGCACGGGGGCGCCCCGCCCATGAGCTGTCGAAGCCTGCCTTTGCTTCATGTGTTTTGTGTTCACCTTGGGGGCGCCCGGGACACTCTGGGCGCCCTGGTCAGCTGCTGCCTCACTCCTTTGAGGCTCTCTGAGCTGCAGACACTCGTTCCTTTGGTCCTGCATCCAGGGTTTGTCCAAAACAACATAAAGCAGTAAGATGTTAGTTTATACAGCCTTAGCTGTCTTGGTTCTGACTTTGGGCCTCCAAAATGGAGTCCTAGGTCGAACCGACGCCTACTGTTCCCTCGACGGGGAACGCGTCCTCACCTACTCCTCTCGGGAGAATGTACCTGATGCCAACCGGCTCCTCCGGTTAGACTTTTGCCCAGCTGTCCTTCGCCAGGTGCCTAGCTGTCCTTCGCTAGGTCTTCAGTACCAAGCTGTCCTTCGTCTGGTGCCTAGCAGTCCTTCGCCAGGGCTTCAGTACCAAGCTGTCCTTCGCCTGGTGCCTAGCAGTCCTTCGCTAGGTCTTTGTATCCTGGCATTCCTTCGCCAGGTGCTTAGCAGTCCTTCGCTAGGGCTTTGTATCCTGGCATTCCTTCGCTAGATGCCTAGCAGCCCTTCGCTAGGACTTTGTTTCCTGGCAGCCCTTCGCCAAGTGCCTAGCAGCCCTTCGCTGCTAGGCCCTTCGCTAGGACTTTGTTTCCTGGCAGCCATTCGCCAGGTGCCTAGCAGTCCTTCGCTAGGAATTTGTTTCCTGGCAGCCCTTCCCAGGTGCCTAGCAGTCCTTCGCTAGGACTTTGCTTCCTGGCAGTCCTTCGCCAGGTGCCTAGCAGCCCTTCGCTAGGACTTTTCCTGCACACTTGAGTAACATTGTTTGATCACCAATAATACTTAACTTTGAACCCTTTGTCAATATCAAAACAAGGTTCGATATGGTGTTTCCTGCAACAAATTCAACTCTAACTTCAATGTTTTATTTATCAATATTAAAGAAATCAAATTTTGTATTAACTTATGTCTTAACTATCTCACCCGGTATCTAATTATCAATCACGCTAACTTATGGGTTTTTGTGAGACAGGTTTAATAGATTTATTTAGAAAGACCATGATTAATTTTGAAAAGTTAAATTATTTTTAAAAACAATTAGTTTTGAATTTATTTTGAAAAAGAGTATTTGAATCTAAGATTAATTGAAAATTTGTGTTAGATTCGAATTTGACAAAGAGTAAACTGAATTTGAATTTCAAAAATTGGCTTCCAGGTCTTGGCGAGGCACAAGGCCTTCTTTGGTCGTAGCCTTATTGGATCATCAACCCATTTCTTGACAAAACATTTTAGTGAAATTTCATTTTCTAGGTTACTTTTAGAGAAATTCTAGTCTAACTAGCTTGGGTCTTGGATCAGTAGCTTCGGCTAGTTTCACCAGTCTAAAGAGACCAAGTAGTGTATACTTGACCTTATTAGAAAATGCTTCCCTAACGTACTATCATCTCACCGCCACCCAATACTATGTTGTTCAAATTTCAGTTAATTAGTTTAGTCCTTGGTCTAACCAGTCCTAGGTCTAAGCATGGTAAATTGCAGAAAATAAATAGACAAGCAATCATGCAATTTTAAAACAAGAAAAGAAATTCATTTAACTATAAAAATGGTTTTTAATTTGGCTCCCCCTGGACTAAAGCCACGGTAATGATTAGGCAAGATATGAATCTTGTCCTTGGGGATCCAATACTGATTTGGTTCAACTTGGTTGTTCAGGCACAGTTGGGTACCCATGCCTGAATTTTGGGTCTAGACTAATTCAGTACAACATAATATGACCTTTGTCTAGCCTTGGTTCGATACCCTAATCCGGATCGATTTAGAACGGACTTCTATTTTCCAAGGATCATGTCAAGACCCTTGGAACCCGAAGTGAAACGTTCCAAAGCTGATCTAAGGTCCTTGACTTGAGTTTTCAAGAAGGAGTTCTCTTTCTCAAGTTTTTCAACTTGAGTAGAGGTTTCTTCTTGAACCTTCTCAGTTAAGGATCTAGAGTCAGCTCCCTCCTTCAGGAGTTTTACTTCCTGTCGGAGGGATTCGACTTGCATTTTGGCTTTCGCCAAGTCGCGAGATAGATAAGCAATTAATTCTGATAATTGAACTCTAGAAAATCCACTTACAGTGATTTTGCCGTCCTTTGAAAATGTGAGCTTTCCGTCGTCCGGCTCCGATTCTGATTCGGTCTCGATTTCTTCCGAAGCAGTCAGGGCGAGCAGGTTCGATTGTGGGGCCTCTTCTTCTTCTTCGGAGGAAGACTCGTCCCATGTTGCTTAAAGGGCCTTCTTCCTTCTTGTCTTCTTCGTCTCCTTCAGATTGGGGCATTCCGTCTTGTAGTGACCCTTCTTTTTGCATTCGTAGCAGGTCACATTTGGTTTGGTCTTTTCATTTGATAGTTCAGCTGGTTCTTCCTTTCTTCGGCTGGCTTTCCTTCTGTTGGTCTGATTTTTCAGCTCCTTGTAGTAGTCCCGGGATAACCGAACCAGCTTGGGTCGATCTCCTTCGCTGTCTTTTGAGTCTGAGTCTGAGTCTGAGTCAGACTCGGGTGCAGGTTGAGGCTTCTTCTTGGTTATCTTTCCAGTTTTACCTGCAACAAAAGCAATGCCTTTCTCGGCCAAGGTGCAGTTAGTCTGCTCATGTAATTCAAGTTTAGAAAATAACTCATCTAATTTGATTTTAGAGAGATCCCTTGAAACTTTGTACGCATCAACCATAGATGCCCACAAAGTATTTCTCGGGAAAGCGTTAAGGGTATACCTGATCAGGTCACGGTTCTCTACCTTGTGACCGATTGTGTGTAGACCGTTCATCAACTCCTGTATTCTGGCGTGAAGCTGGGCTGCTGACTCGCCGTCGTTCATTTTGATAGTGTAGAGTTTGTTTAGCAGTAGATCTCTCTTGCTGATTCAGGTGTCGGAGGTCCCTTCATGCAACTCAATTAACTTACCCCAAAGTTTCTTTGCACTGTTGAATGGTCCCACCCGGTTCATCTCTTCTTTGGTTAGACCACATTGAAGTGTCTGGGTAGCTTTAGCATCAGCCTTGATCTTCCTTTTTAGTGAGGCGTCCTATTCGGTGTAAGATTGTGGCACTCCTTCAGCGTTTTTCGGGATTTCCAATCCAGATTCGATAATTATCCACATGTCCACCTGAGTTTTCAGGTGGACTTCCATCCAACTCTTCCAATAGGAGAAATCTTCCCCATTGAAGAGTGGTGGTATGGATGTACTAAAACCCTCTTGCATGGCCATTTAGTGATACTGAAATAAAATTAAAAAAACTGTCCCAAGACTTGGTCTTGGATTAGCAGTGTGGGAATAAGATATTAAAAAAAATATCGAGTGGTGTTGCACCAACCTCGATTAACGATAAAGTTCAATCGAAAAAGAATAAAAAATTTCGTAAAAATCTGAAAAATTCCCAAATTGGTGGTTGCATCAAACTTGAGCTACCCCACTCTGATACCACTTGTTGGATCGAGAAACACGATAGAGGGGGGTGAATATCGTGAAAATCTTTTCGGATAAGAAAGAGAAAACGCAGCGGAATTAAAACACACAAAGAACACAAGTATTTTTACTTGGTTCGGAGTCGCGGTCGGCTCCTACTCCAAGGCCCACAATCCTTGACCGTTTACTGCGGGCAATTCTATATTCGTGCAAAGGTTTACAGATTTAATACAAGAATAGTGCAGTACGTAAATGAATTACACTTTTCGTTACCAACGCCCTGATGTGGATCGTACTTTGGAGCAGAGGGTCGTCATCGGTGCTGGAATGTCGAGGATGGAGTTTGCCGAAGCAGAGCACTTGAACGAAAAGCTTGGAGGCGTTGGAAAAAGTGATGTTGAAGCCTTAGGGGTCGAGCCCCTTTTATAGTGCTCTTGGGGGCGCCTAGGACGTCGGGGACGCCTGACACGTGCCTTCGGATTCGAGAACCTCTATCCGAAGCTTGGTCAGCGGTAATCCCCTTCGAATCGGCTCTGGAGTTGACTGGGGCGCCCGAGACCTCTCGGGCGCCCAGCTTGACTGAGTCTGCTGGCTTCGTGGCTAATTTTGCTTCGACTCATCTTTAGCTTTGACCTTGGGCGCCCGGGACCTCCCGGGCGCCTAGGCCAGTGTTGATTCGAAGTGCTTCTTCCTTTAATGTTGTTTGGCTTTGACCTTGGGCGCCCGGGACCTCCTGGGCGCCTAGCCCAGCTGCATGCCCCTCTCCTTTGGGGCGTTCTGAGCTGCAGAAACACACTCCTTCGGTCCCTGCATCCAAGGTTAGTTCCACAACAAACACAGCAAGAATATTAGTTAGTTTTTACAGCCGTAGCTATCTTGGTTCTGACTTCGGGTCTCCCAATTGGAACCCTAGGTCGAACCGACGCCTACTGTTCCCTCGACGGGGAACGTGTCCTCACCTACTCCTCTCAGGAGAGTTTACCTTTTGCCAACCGGCTCCTCCGGTTGGACTTTTGCCCAGCAGCCCTTCGCGAGGTGCCTAGCAGCCCTTCGTCAGGTCTTCAATGCCTAGCAACCCTTCGCTAGGTGCCTAGCAGCCCTTCGCCAGGTGCCTAGCAGCCCTTCGCCAGGTCTTAGGGTTTCGATGCCTAGCAGCCCTTCGCTAGGTGCCCAGCTGCCCTTCACCAAGACTTCTTTCTGCACACTCAGTGAACACATTAGACCAAAAATAACATCTTAACTCTTGAACCCTTTGCCATTATCAAAACCCAGGTTTGACTTAGGTGTTGCCTGCACCAACAAATCCATCCCTAGCCAATTTTCCATCCTTGCCTTCCACTGACCGAATTCTTCATGATTGTAGGATGGGGGTGTGTTGATGTCTTGCCCCAACTTATCTTCCATGTTCTTCTTCCTCTAGCGTGTGCTCCCTCGGCGGTTTGTCCGATCAAGAGCGGTCCTTCGCTCTGATACCAACTGATAGATCGACTGGCGTACTAGAGGGGGGGTGTAACGACCCGGAAAATTCTCTTAATATTTTCTTAAAATATTAAGCATGTCTAGATAATTTTCCGAGGGACCTAGAAATATTAATGCGAACTTTAGCCTAGAAAATCCATGTTTTCTCATTTAAATTTGGGAAAAAGGGCACTAATGGGCCTTATATGGGTTTTTTAGTACCATAATTATTAGTGGATTTTAGGTGAAAATTAGTATAAATATAAAGGGGTTTTAAGGAGAAATATTTACATAATTATGGGTGAATTTTTAAGGGATTTTCGAAATTTATAGAAAATAAATAAAAATAAAATAGAAAAATTAGTGCATGGACCAAGGATTTGAACCTTGGACCTCTTGTACAACCATGTATGCTTTAACCAACTCACCTAGCAAGGGATTTCTATGAAGAAATGAAGTGGATATAGGTTAAGGCTTCGAAGAAGATGAAGGGTCATGAAGAGACTCTTCATTTGCCTCCTTGATGAGTTATAAAGAGGGGGGTTTGGGAGTTACTTCTTCCTTCCATCAATTGCATTTTCTTCATCCTCCTCCCCTCATCCTAGCCGAAACCTCAAGGAGAGGTTCTCCCTTGGAAAAGCTCCACAAGAAGGTCTCATCACCAAGATCTAAAGGTTTTCCAAGGATACAAGGGCAAGGGGGTTCAAGTGTCCAAAGGATTTACAATTTTCTTCTCTTTTAAGGTTCAAAAATCAAGATCAACCAAAATAAGACTCCCTCACCTGTGGTATAATAGTTCCTTATGTTTTTAGCATGATATATTGGTTGGTTTTTGGGATTTGATGTTGAAAGAAAGAAAACCAAGAACCCTAGTCCTATGGGTTTCGGCCACTAGGATTTTAGGGTCCATGATGATGCTAAAAAAATCTTCCTAATGTTGTCAAATGTACTCTCATGATGTTTAGAGACTAAATATAATTTTTGAGAATTTTTGGGGTACCCTAGGATCCCCTAGGGTTTCGGCCAACTTCAAGAACCCATGGGTAGGGTCGGGTCTAAAACTTCAAGTATGTGTTTTATGTATTCTCATGATATAAGGGAGATGGAGGATGATTATGTGAATTTTCACATGGCCTAGAGACCCTATAAGTTTCGGCCAAGATTGCTAATAGGGTAAAAAGTTAGGACTTATTTCAAGTAAGGGCCCTAATGGCCCTATGGTAAGGTATGGTTGGTGTTTAATGATTGATCGGGGATTTTAATGGAATTTTTCCATGCCCCCATGGCCTTACATGTTTCGGCCAGCCCTAGGAAGGAGGGCTAAAGGTTAGGGTTAACCCTAATCATGGGCCCCAATGGCTTCTTATGGTCTCATAGATGATGTATGGTTGTTCCTTTATCTTATGTTATCTTACATGTTTATGGAATTGATGGAACTCCTCCCTATAGGTTTCGGCCAAGCCATGTATCTAGGGTTTTGGGTGGAGTTAAGGTTCAAAGAATAATGGTTTATGCTTATCATGAAGTATATATATATATATATATAGGTCCAAGCATGTGGTAGAACTCATGTTACCTATAACCCTAACTTTAAGCACCATGTTTTATGTTATATGTTATGATTTGGATGCCATGCTTAATAGGGTTTATTATGAATGTCTTATGTTTATGCCATGTAATTGGATGGTAGGTATAATGTTATGGGAAACCTACTTATGCATGCTTGAGATGAATACCATGCTTAGGCAAGAAATGCAATGCTTACCTTATGTATCATGATCATGCAAGCTCTATGGAGTAGGATAAATGTCTATGAAAACGTGTCATGTTCAATGATTATAACGCAATGCTTACCTCATATGCCATGCTCATGCAAGCACTAGGAATAAGAATGATGTTTAGGTATGCATGCCATGTTTATGTATGAAGATGTATGTCATGTTTTATGAATGATGATGCATGTCATGTTTTATGAAAGAAGATGCATGCCATGTTTATGAATGAAAGATTATGCTTATGTCTTTAAGGCATAAATACGCTAAACGGCACGGTCGATGGTCGACGGTACGACGGTCAAGAGGACCGGTAAATGGGCCGGTAGACGGGCCGAGCCGTAACAAGTTATGCTATGTTAAAGATGTCATGAATGTCTTATAAATGATGAAGCATGTAAAGTATTTTACTTTATGAATGGGCTTGTACCGGACCGAAGTATGGGTCCAAGGGATGGGCACCTTAAGAACGCCCCGGTTCTGGACTACCGACTATGCTGTCCACGGTTCTGGCACTACCGGAGCTGTGCAACAGGGATGGGCTCCTTAAGAACGCCTCGGTTCGGGGACTACCGACTATGCTATCCTTACCCTAGTAGGTCGGGGCTCGCTACCTCGGACTTGCTAGGGATGCGCGCTTATGATGTATGTATGTGGTACAAGCCGGGGACCCCAATGATATGATGATTATGTTTAAGCATTTAAAAGTATGTTTTTAAAAGTTAAGCATCCTTATGTATATGCATTCCACTCATGCATTCATTCATGTTATGCATTATACTATGCTAATAAGATTTTATGCTTACGCTTCATGTTATGAAAGATGCATGAAAATAAATGATCTATGTCATGATTATGTTAAGAATATGTTCATATGCTATGATAGGAAGTATGCTTATGTTTAGGCCATACAGGTTG
Organism: Boesenbergia rotunda; assembly: GCA_024364735.1. Taxonomy (NCBI): domain Eukaryota; kingdom Viridiplantae; phylum Streptophyta; class Magnoliopsida; order Zingiberales; family Zingiberaceae; genus Boesenbergia; species Boesenbergia rotunda. Next base: position 224,460 of record JAGFNQ010001332.1, on the reverse strand, counting down.
TTTCACACCTTATGGACATGTTTATACCATGTATTATGTCATGTCAAGAATGTTTAGGATGTTATGTTTATACCATGAATTATGCTATGTGGTATGCCATGTTTACCATGAATTATGCCATGCTAGGAACGTTGATTATGTTTATGCTTATGCCATATAGTATGCCATGTTTAGAATGTTATCATGCTTATGTTCATGTCATGTAGTATGTCATGCTTAGAATGTTACGATGTTTACGTTTATGCCATGTCTTATGCCATGTTAGGAATGTTCACTTATGTTTATGTTCATGCCATGCTATGTATATGATAAGTGATTCAAGATGTTATGTTCTAAGTAGAGCACCAAGCATGTAAATGTTTCGGGTGCTCATTATGAGATGATGAATGGTTTTTGTGAGTAGGAAAGAGTCTTACTAAGCCTGTGTGCTTATAGTCTTATTTCCTTATACCGCAGATCATTCAAGGGGACAATGATGGAAGCAGCAGGAGGGCAAGAACGTATGTGTGTGGTAGTGACTTGGCCCAGAGAATCATATGTTTATCGTTTATGCTAGAACTTTACTTTGGTCACTTATATGCTTGAATAATGACTTATGGAACTCTATGATGTGATGTTAAGTATGACATGATATGACATGATATGATGTTTAAGTATGAAGTCAATATGTCGAGTTTCCATGTCATTATGTTAGGAATGGTAGTAGGGCATGTATGTATAAGTTAAAGTTATTCCGCTGTCTTATGATGTCTACATGCCTTAAGTATGTTAACGTAACACCGCTTTATGAAAGAAAAAAGCGGGCGTTACAGGGGGTGAATAGCACTTTTTCGTTTACGTCTCTATAAGATTGTTAGCACAGCGGAAACAATCATATGCAAAGCACAATACAAACAATGCTAACAACAGAAATTTACTTGATATCCACCCCGGACGGGTGACTAATCCAAGAATCCGTCGGTAGATTAATCCTCGGATAACCTCTGGCTAACTCTGTTGCTCCTTATGGGTGGAGAAACCTCACCACAACACTTCGGACGCTACCTGAGCACAAAAGACTACTAACTCACTTTACCCAAGCGAGTTTCGTCAATAGTCTCAGCCACCACGAAGTCCTCTTTAAATAGGACTCGGGCTGAAACCCTCGCTACCAGTCAACTGCCCCCAGGGCAGTCGACTGGTGCCACTGAAATTCGACCGTTGCACCCGAACGTTCGAATTCTCAGCCAACTCACCAGCCACCTACCAGTCGACTGCCCCCAGGGCAGTTGACTGGTCCCCGGCCAGAACCCTTCTATGAGCTTCATCAGTCGACTGCCCCCAGGCCAGTCGACTGGTCTACTCACCTACCTAAGGTTACCCTTTCTGAGTACATTTCACTCCGCACTCAACCCCTAGGATTTCCCGAGTACAATCACACAGAACTCGTATCCTCATGACTCAACTGACTCCTCATCCGCAACCTCGACTATTGCCTGAAGGATCGTCTAAGGCGTGCAGAGGGGGGTGAATGCACTTTTTTGGATCGTTTCGATCTCTACAGAATTGTTAGCGCAATGGAAATAATATGTAAAGGAAAATGAAACAATGCTAACAAAAGTATTTTACTTGGTATCCACCCGGATGGGTGACTAATCTAAGGATCCACGCCGTGAGCACAACTTCCACTATGAAAATCTCCTTCAGGTGGAGAAACCATTACAACGGCGATCTTCCTCTTTACAGAATGAAGTAAATTGAGAGAGAGGAAGCAAGAACACTTTTCAGTTGGGTAGCACCTCGTTACTGTACGGAACCGTACCGTACACGTGCAAAAAGGTTCTCCTTTTATAGGTGAAAAGGACAGACTCGCACTCTGTCCAGCCCCGCACCAGTCGACTGCCCCAAGGGCAGTCGACTGGCCCAGCATTAATTGCTGGCCAACAGCTAGCCAACGGCTAGTTTCGGGGTATACCAGTCGACTACCCCAAGGCTAGTCGACTGGTCCGAGGCAGCAAACTTTCTGTGGGTTTTGGCAGTCGACTGCCTCCAGGCCAGTCGACTGCCCTGCCTCCTAGCTTAGTTCCAGCCACTCCGGACCTTCTCCTTCGTGTGTGCCTTCAGGTCTGCTCCCTTGGCTCGCCCCTTGAAGTCCTCTTCCTCTGGCTATCGTCCCTCGGATGCGCACGCAAGCCTTCCCTTGGCTTGCCTCCATGTCACCCTTCACGTGTGCCCTTGAAGTCCACTTCCCGGCTTGCCTTTGGAGCTCTCCTCCCTCGGCTCTCGTCCCTCGGATATGTCCACCATGTGTGATTCTCCAAGTCCTGCAAACTCAATCACACACATCAAATACAACATAACACTCTAACCTTAAACCTATTCGCCCACACATCAAAACCATGATCTTCCAATCATTTAAGGGTCGATTGCCTCAGCAATCTCCCCCTTTTTGATGAGTGGTAATATGTTTAAGTTAGAGATAAACAACAACCAAAATAGCAATAGCAAAACATAACAATTGAAAAATTAAGGCATCCCTAAGAGGTAACCTCCCCCTTAATCTATGTTTTCTTTCAATTTTACTTATAATCCAAGTTAAGTTTTCACTTAACAACAACAATATGTTAACAATATAAGACATATCAGAACCTATGAGGTATCTCCCCCTTAATCCATGTCTTCTCCATTTTAAACATTCAAGCATTCAAGTTCTAAGTTAGATAAAATACCTAAAATCATCTATTTTAAGTCAAAATTCTAACTTAAACCACTCATTCTCCCCCTTTGACACCATCAAAATGATTGCCTCAAGCAACCAAACCCTATGGCATCAAATGTGAGAATATGGAATTTTGTGCCAGTAGACTGCCCATGGGGCAGTCGACTGATACTCCATCAGTCTGATTTTTCAGCTTTTCTACCGAATTTTAGAAACTTCCAGAAAATTTCAGAAAATACCAAAAAATCTAAAATTTTGCATACATGTTTGAAATGTTATACTTTATCATGGAAAAATATTAAACCATATAAAATTTCAAACATGCATGACTTTTGACAAAAATTCAAAATCTTTGAAAATCACTACATTTTGTATCAAACTTTGAAACCAATTTTGCAATCATATGAATTCTAAAAGCATGGCAAAGTATGTAAGACACAAAATGGTTTTCAAAAGTTTAAAATGTCCAACTATGATCTTTGGGCAAAGTGTCCATTGATTAAACACTTGCCTTCCCCATAGTTGGTCTAGTTTTCATATATAGATACTTTTAATGGTTCAACAATGTGGCACAAGCACAAGTGAGCCAAATGTATCACCCTAATGGATCAAGCACCCTTATTCAAAGCTAATGTCTCCAAGTTCATCCTATACTTCCACAAAACACATTCCAAGGCCTCTTCTTAAGGATGTGAACTCCGATTCCGGAAGAGGCTTGGTAAAGATATCGGTTAGATTCAACTTGGATTCAACATAGTGTAGTTCTATGTCTCCCCTTGCCACATGGTCTCTAATGAAGTGATGTTTCACTTCAATGTGTTTTGTCCTAGAATGGTGAACCGGGTTTTTAGTTAGGTTGATTATACTTACATTATCACACAAGACTTTGACCTTGGTGTAATGTAGCTCATAATCCTCTAAGGTGTGCATAATCCAAAGAAGTTGGGAAACACACCCACCCATTGCCACATATTCCGCTTCCGTTGTTGATAGGGCAACGCATGGTTGTTTCCTACTACTCCAACTAACTAAAGAAGACCCAAGGAATTGACACCCTCCACTTGTACTCTTCCTATCTAACTTGCAACCCGCATAGTCCGAGTCGGTGTATCCAATTAGGTCAACACTAGGGTTTCTAGGATACCAAAGTCCGACATTAAGGGTCCCTTTTACATATCTTATGATCCTCTTGACTACAACCAAATGGGACTCTTTGGCACAAGATTAGTACCTTGCACACATACCTACCGCAAAAAGTATGTCGGGTCTACTAGCGGTTAGGTATAGGAGGCTACCAATCATGCTCCTATATTGTTTAGAGTCTACCATTTTCCCTTCAATGTCACTATCCATTTTCACATTGGTTCCTATGAGTGTAGATGCTACCTTAGCATTTTCTAAACCAAATTTCTTTAACATCTCCTTAGCATATTTGGTTTGAAAGACATGTGTACCTTCATTAGTTTGCTTAACTTGAAGGCCTAAGAAAAAAGTTAACTCTCCTACAAGACTCATCTCAAATTCATCTTCCATACACTTGATGAATTCTTGTAGGAAGTCATTATTTGTTGACCCAAAAATGATATCGTCTACATAGACTTGGGCAACAAATATCTCCTTGTCCTTAGATTTTAGGAACAATGTAGGGTCAATTGTTCCTCTCCTAAACCCCTTAGACACTAGAAATGAAGAAAGCCATTCATACCAAGCCCGGGGAGCTTGTTTTAATCCATATAAGGCTTTTCTTAATTTATATACGTGTCTTGGATAGTTAGGGTCCTCAAACCCGGGGGGTTGTTCTACATAGACCTCTTCCTTAATGATCCCATTAAGGAATGCCGACTTCACGTCATTTGGTGGAGTGTGAAACCCATGTGAGCGGCATAGGCTAGTAGAATTCTAATTGATTCTAACCTAGTTACGGGGGCATAAGTTTCATCATAGTCTAGTCCCTCAACTTGGTTAAACCCCCTAGCTACCAATCTAGCCTTGTTCCTAGTGATTTTACCTTGGTCATCTAGTTTATTCCTAAAGACCCATCTAGTGGTTACAATAGTGCAATCATTGGGCCTAGGAACTAGTTCCCAAACTTCACTTCTCTCAAATTGATTTAGCTCTTCTTGCATGGCTAAGACCCAATCAACATCTTCCAATGCTTCATCAATGGACTTGGGTTCTAATTGGGAGATTAGAGCTATTTGACTGGTTTGATCCCTAAAGTAGGACCTAGTCCTTACTCCTTGAGTGACATCACCCACTATTTGGTCAATAGGGTGATCATGGTGATGTCTCAAGGGTCTAGAGGTTGTAGGTTCATTTACTCCTTCCTCCTCAGCCTCTAGGGTACTTCTTACTCCCCCTTGATCATTGCCCTCCAAATGTAGGTCTTGGATTCTTTGGGCAAGGGGTTGGACCTCCCTATGTCTTTATCAATTGAGGCCTTCCTAGGGTAGGTACTAGTTGTTTCATCAAATTTAACATTCGAGGACTCCTCAATCACTTTTGTCCTCTTGTTGTACACTCTATAACCCTACTAGTTAAGGAGTACCCTACTAAAATCCCTTCATCAGCTTTTGACTCAAATTTTCTTAGGTCATCTTTGGTATTTAAGATGTAGACTTTACATCCAAAGACCCTAAAATAGAGGACTTGTGGCACCCTTCCATTCCAAAGTTCAAAAGGTGCTTTTCCTAAAAACCTATGTACCAAGACCCGGTTTTAGATATAGCAAGCGGTGTTAACCGCTTCGGCCCAGAAATAGCTAGGAAGGGAATATGCATTAAGCATAGTCCTAGCAGCTTCTTGTAGGGCTCGGTTTCTCCTCTCAACTACCCCATTTTGTTGAGGAGTCCTTGTGCATGAAAACTCATGCTTGTACCCATTTTCAACACAAAATTGTGTGAAATTTGCGTTTTGGAACTCCCCACCATGGTCACTCCTAATTCAGTTTATTTTGATGTTCTTTTCATTTTCTACCCTTTTACCTAATCCTATGAAGATCTCTAGGGTATCATCCTTATGTTTCAAGAAATAGACCCATGTAAACCTAGAAAAATCATCTACTATTACTAGGCAATACTTACTCCCTACAAGTGAGGGAGTACTATGACAATCAAATAAATCTATATGCAAAAGTTCTAAAGGTAAGGAGGTGGTGATTAGAGTTTTACCTTTGTGTGATGCTTTTGATTGCTTACCCTCTTGGCATGCATCACAGTACTTGTTCTTCTCGTACTTGATCATTGGGAGCCCCTTCACCAATTCTTCCTTAGTCACTCTTGCAATGCTCCTCATATTGACATGTCCAAGTCTCCGGTGCCACAACCATCCTTCTTCTTCTTTAGACATGAGACACTCAACAACATTGTTAGTAGCATAAGATAGATCAAGATAATATAGATTTGCCTATCTAAACCCTTCTAATATGATAGCATTTGATTCATTATGTCTAATGATGCATTTTCTAGCATGAAATTCTACTTGAAAACCGGCATCACATAATTGGCTCACACTTAATAAATTGAATTTCATGTCTTTGATTAAAAGTACCTTATGAATTGAAATAGTGGGAGATACCTCAATTGTGCCCCTACCAATGATTCTCAACTTTCCACTATTCCCAAAGGAGACCGTCCCTTCTCTTAGGTAGCTAATAGTGGTGAACTTGCTCACATCCCCGGTCATGTGTCTTGAGCATCCACTATCTACTATCCACATAGTTGGGGCCTCCTTCAGCTTTACCTAAACAACATGGAAAACATACTCTTTTGGTACCCATATCTTTGATCCATAAGCATCATTTAGAAATCTCCTAGGTACCCATGCCTTCTTTGTGGTTCCCCTAGTCTCTAGTCTCCTAGATGCACCAATCCTATCGGTAAGTAAAACAAATGCTACCTCCTTGGTCTTAGGCCTATAACCCAACCCGGCTTTGTTGTACACAGCCCTTTGACTGTTGATGATCATATCTAAGTTACTAGATCCCACTTGAAATTTCCTAAGGGCCTTTGTGAGGTCATCTACTTGTTTCCTTAATTCCTTATTTTCATTTTCAAGGTGTGAAACATGTGAGGAGGTAGAACTAGCATGCAAATCCTTAAGTCTAGTAGCTTCTACTCTAAGCATGGCAATTTGTTCTTTTAGATCCTTAACTTTACTTCTAGTCTTAGCTAAGTCCATGTTCGTGCTAGAAATTATCTTCACTAAAGTAGAGGAGGGTAAGTGGTATACCTCACTTACCGAAGCTTCTGACTCTGATGATGAAGTGGAGGAGCTCTCATCTTCGCTACTTGAGCTTCGTTCATCATCCGATGAGTCTGAGTGATCTTGTGCCATAAGAGCAAAGTGGGAGACTTGCTCTTCTTCTTCCTCTGAGGATGAGGGATCATCCCAAGTCGCCTTGAGGTTGGTGGCACCCTTCTCCTTTCCCTTTGATTTCTTCTTGTCACTCTTCTTCTTTTCTTCCTTCTTGTCATCCCTTTTCTTCAATTGGGGACACTCATTCTTCATATGTCCCTCTTGGTGGCAATTGTAGCAGATTATTTCCTTGGTCTTACTCTTACCTTTGGTCCCTTTCCTAGCATAGGATTTGTTAGATAAACTTTTAAATGCTCTACGAAATTTTCTTACCATGAAGGTCTCTTGGTCACTATCCATAGAGGTGCTTGACCCCTCTGAATCTGATGAAGATGAGTAGACCATCTTCTTCTTCTCCTTCCTCCTCTTCTTCTCCTTTTCTGCAACAAAAGCAATACCTTTCTCTTTGGCCGAAATGTTAGCTTGCTCGTGCACTTCAAATTCACAAAACAAATCGTCTAATTTAACTAAAGATAAGTCCCTTGATACCTTGTAAGCATCAACCATGGATGCCCACAAGGTGGTTCTTGGGAATGCTTGTAGAACGTACCTGACGATGTCCCAGTTCTCTATCTTCTCTCCAATCACATGGAGCTTATTTACCACTTCTTTCACCC